>CAUYON010085490.1:0-31420 GCA_963573935.1 Arctocebus calabarensis | reverse complement strand
TCATGGCATTTTCTTGATCACTATATAAAGACATTGATACTCTACATTTAATAAGTTTCCCCAGTACCCTGCTAAGATGCACCGTAGGTGTGATCCCACCAATTGCCCTCCCTCCACCCATACTCCCCCTCCCCCTCCCCTTCCTTTCCCCTTTCCCTGTAACTCACTACTCTTGTAGAAGAAGCAGGGAGGTCTGTTGGACTTGGGTCTGCTCTGGAGGAGACCTACACATTCCCTGCCGTCTTCCTGCACAGATGTGCACTGCTTCTGACTAGCTGTAGTTTTTGTTTGTTTGTTTCTTGGTGAGACAGAGTCTCACTCTTTCACCTTGGGTGGATGGAGTGCTGAGGTGTCATAGCTCACGGCAACCTTAAACTCTCGGGCTCAAGCAATCCTCTTGCCTCAGCCTCCCTCCCAAGTAGCTGGGGCACCTGCCACAATGCCTGGCTAGTTTTTCTATTTTTAGTAGAGATGGGGTCTCACTCTTGCTCAGGCTGGTCTCCAACTCCTGAGCTCAGCGATCCTCCTGCCTTGGCCTCCCAGAGTGCTGGGATTATAGGTATGAGCCTGGCCCTGGCTGACCAGCTGTGGTTTGATGTTCTGAGTGTCCTAATACTGAGCCTTAGCTAATCATGCTGAATGCCGCCTTTTCCCCACAACCGCTTTAGAGGCACTCTATTTTTGCTACTGAAAGAATGTCTGTCAAAAATAAATAAGTGAATAATAGGCTGACTAGGCGAGATGGTGAGCACTTTCTTCCCCCCTTGTTCCAAAATCTATGTCGTGTCTTGTGATATCGGAAAGGGTGATAGAGGCTGAGAAAGGAAATTCTTCCTTGAGAAGTGAATGAGTTGATTCCTATGTCAGGCTGATTTATTGTGAACTGTAGTTGTATTACTTTCCTATTGCTACTTTAGCACATTATTTAGTGCCTTAAAAGGATATAAACTTATTATCCCTCAAGAAAACCACCCTCAAGCTCTGTTACATTACTATAGGTCAGAAAGCAGGGCTAAAATCAGGGTGTCAGCAAAGGTTGGATCTTTCTGGAAGCTCTGGGGTGGAATCCATTTCCTTGCCTTTCCCAGCCTCTGAAAGCCCCTTCACCTTGGCCGTGGCCTCTTTCTCTGCCTTCAAGACAGCAGTGCAGCTTCTGAAGCCTCTGCCTCTGACACTCCTGCCTCCCCCTTAGAAGGACCGTGTGGTTTCTTGGGGCCTCCTGGACAGCCCAGGATAATCCCCACACACCAAGCTCCTTAAGCGCACCTGCTGTGTAAAGTGATGGATTCCCACATCTCCGAGAGTAGCCCGTGGACATCTCCAGAGCCGTCACCCTGCCCACTGAGCAGTTTTAGATGCATTTAAGTAGAAGGGAGTGAAAGGGAGTGGACACGCTGAGGTCTACTGTGCGAGCACCAGCTGGACTTACTGAGCAGCCAGAGGATGGGGAGACCGTGCGGGAGGGGCGGGCCCTGTGGACGAGAGGCCTGCCCGGAGCTGCCCTCACCACCCAGGAGGGGAGAGGACGGCGACAGTTCATACCCTCAGGCGCTGGCCAAGCCATTGCAAATGCAGCAAGTGGGTGAGAGAAGATGCTGAGGGGCACACGGCTTCTCCAGAGGAACCGTTTCTCTGCTGCGGAAAAGCATGAACTATGCCTTGTTTTATTTGCATTTCCAAACACCAAATGCTTTTATTTACTATCTTTAGAGACAAAGAGTCCCTCACCTTTCATCCATTTGGCTGTGTGTATGTATGCATGCATGTGTGGGTGGGTGGGTGCGTCATTTTTTTTTTTTTTCTTAAACTGGAAGCCCCTTGGGCAGGTGGTCCACACAGGACCATTATTTGGACTGTGAGCAGAGATGTCCCGGGGAGTTGCCTGGAGTTGGAGCCGTCGGGGCTCAGGTGGGGGGAGTGGTGGGCACACCAGCCTGAGCAGTGGCTGTACAGCCTTTCCTTTGCCATCCCAACTTCTCAGAGCTGCTCCCCAGCTCCTTCCCGGCTCCTCCAGCCCCAGGCTTCCATCAGGAACCTGTGTGTCCTTGTCTCCTTGGCCAGACCAGCTCTCGGCTGTGGGAACAGTGGGGATCAGGCCACATTCACAGGGACTGTCATCCCCCATCCCCGAAGGGCCTAAGATAGGAAGAGAGAGAATGTGTTGGTTCTGTGAGTGGGGAGGATGGATCATGTTTCAAGGTTGCTGGACAAACTGTGGGCAAGTCAAAGGTGGGACCTGGCAAAGATGGTGGGGGCAGGCTGGGCCGGACAGCAGCCCCAGTGAGTGGTGTGAGAGGCAGGCCCCCACACCCAGATGGGCCTGGTGAAAATGCCCGGTAGCCTTGGAGGGGGTTAGCCATAGTTAGACATGCGGTAGCCTTGGAAAGGGGTAGCACAGGTGAGTCTTTTACCGGAGACTTTCCATCAGGATCAGCAGAATGACGCCTTTGGAGCCTGGGAGCTCCTTACAAATGTCCAGTCTGAGGCCTCAGGCCAGGCTGTCGGACCCAGATCCCCCTTGGTTGGTAAGTGCGCTGAGGAGTGAGGCGCCCGTTCTCTAGCACTGGCAAGGAGTTCCTGTTTGCTGCCAGGGCAGGGTGACAGGCTGTCCTCTGCCGGGACTTTAATGCCTTTCTCCACTCGGGCTAAGGAGGGTGGTCAGGGGCCACTGCCCTCTGCGGAGAGTCAGCAGACTTCAGGATCTGGGTGGTTCTCCAGGAGCCCTCCCACCTACAGCACCATCGTAAGAAAATGGGATCTACTTGACCTTGCCAGCCAATTACTCCCAAATTTTGTAGTAAACATCAAGCAACCTTGAAATGTATGCTCCTTAATCTGGTTTCCAGTGCAGAGATTCTTTGGGAGGCCGGAGCCAGCAGGCAGCATCTGAATTCTTAGTGGAATGCTGCAGAGGGTCAGCTGTCCCACCTTGGGCAGTGTTGCCCCGCCAGTCCTCTGTTGGGGTGGTGGGTGGTAAGATCATCCCCGGCTTCGTGCCCTTCCCGTCCTTCACCTGCTTTCTCCTGCCTCTCTGTTTCTACTGAGTCTCCTCGTTCGCTTCTCTGCTCTTCGTAACCTCTGGATGCAGGTGCTGTCAAGGCCTGTGGTCCTGGGCCTTTTGCTTTTTCCTGCCTGACCATATATATAAATTGCCCAGCAGGCATTAGAGTCTTGTACAGTTTTCCCAGGTGATTTAATCCCTGCTCGATCCTCTCTCCTCAGTGAGCTCATTTTCTCAGGTTTTAGAACCTTCTGTGTGGAAATAACTTCACATTTTTATCTATTGCTGTAACTTTCTCTCAGAGCTCTAGGGTCGTAATTTAACTGTCAACTGACATCTTTTGTGTGTTTCATGTCAGTGTGTCCTAGACTGAGGACCAAACCTGCTTCTTCCCTCGGCATCCTCAACATTATAAATGGCAACCGTGTCCACCGAGTTGCTCAAAGCACTATCCTGGGAGTCATTCTTCAGATCTGCCCATCCCAGAGCTGCCACCTTTGGTGCTAACTCCAGATAACACGCCCTAGTGTCCTATTTCTCTCCATCTCCATGGCTGCCACCCTAGTGACAGCAGGTGGCTTCTCTCACCTGACCGCCACTTCCTAGCTTGTCTCTCTGCTCCCGCCCGAGACCCTATCACTGTGCCTGCACAAAGGTGCCAAAGTGACTTGAACATACAGACCGGATCACAAGACACCCAGGCCTACACCTTCAGCAAATGCCCTTTGCATTTAGGTAAAAAAGAGTCAACTTCAACGTGCCACACTAGATCCTGCGTGATTCCATTCTTTCCAATGTCCTCCAACCTGTCTTTTTCGACACTTCAGCACATTTAAGTCAACCATAAAATGTGGAGAAAAATAGAACAAAACCAGGATTTTGCCAGTGACTTTTGACTTAGTTCGAACAATTTTTCTTGTAAGAAGACTTCTTCCTGATACCTCCCTCTGAACTCTGCATGAGTGGCTCACACCTCTTCTGCTTTTGAAATGGCAGGATTCCTTCTGGGGGATTGGATACATCCAGCACCCATGTCGGCACTAACGACTGTTTTATGACCAACTTCTGTAATTGGCAGCTGGTGAAGGTTTTCAAAACTTGGCACTTAAGATGTATCTTGATTCAGAATCACTGAGCCATGATACAGTGGTAAGATGAGGGGTGTGTGTGATAGAATCAGGGAAGCAGAAGAATTTGTTTGTCGTGTTCTTTCAACATAGTTCCTAATTCATGGGAGTGGGCTCTATTTCATGGGAGTGTAGATCGGCGTTCCTCTTTCCACATGTGTTGTCTCTTTCTTCTGCTTTGAGTGTCTCTCTATAGACCTTGCTTCACCGGGAATTTAATTCTGGCCCATTCTCAGAGAGTTGCCTGCTTACAAATTTCTAAGTGAGCCCAAATTTAACACCATGGCTGCAGAAAGGTCAAGAACCATTCTGAGAGGTCTGACTTCAAATTTTTTTGCGCAAATGTCCAAGGGCACGCTAAGTTTATTCATTGCATTGTACTCCATTTCCCTGTCTGATTCTTACTCTCGTTCTCCACCAAGACTGTTTCCGACACCCTCTGTCCTCACGGCCTTCTCCCCATTCTCCTCTCATGACCTTGTTTCTCATTCCCTGAGAAGAGAGAAGAAACTCTAAAGTAGAATCACTGATATTCCGGTGGCCAGCGTCCTGTTCTCGCATGCTAAGCACACACTCTTGGAGTTTCTGCATATTGATATGGAAACGTTATTCCTGCCTCTGTTAAAGGCAGTGCCCTGTCTTTGTATATGCATTTAATTTCCATCACGGGTATTTACGGTTATCTGACATTTGAGCATATATTAATGATTCTTTTATTTCTTTATAGACTGTTTTGCCTCTAGAATGCAAGTTAATGGGAGGAGCCCTTTTTCTCTCTGTGTTAACCAAGGATTCTTGAGACTCCCCAAGACTGTGGAGCAGCACCTGGCATTTCACAGGGGCTTAGTAAATATTTGCCAACTGAATGAACAAGGAAATGAATGTTGGTTGGAAATAAAAGCACGCTAGTTAGGTTGTTTACTGGCAGTAAGTTACTATTCATTAAGACTTATTTATTACTTATTACTTATGCAAAACAAATATGCCTTAGCCCCTGGCCTTAACTACATGCAATTTACTTATTCCTTTACAGAAGAAGAGCTATTTATCTCACCACATGGAAAAGTGGATTGATTGGTGCTTCTGTGTCTAATATACCTTTAAGAAGTAACATGCTTACTTTATGTATGGCTAAAAATTATGTAATACTTTAATAACTTAAATAATGCATAATTTCATTGGATATGAGGCTTTCTCCCTTGAAATATTTATTGACACGGTGTCGAAGAACCATAACCCATTATGAGGCCATTATACTAATAACATATGACAAACAGTGGGACTGTGGGGTGGTAATGGTCCATAATGGGTAATAAATGGCTGGAATTCTGCTGAACAGTAATGGCTGCTAGTGATTTTCTAGTAGTAATAACCTCCTTCTCTTAAAATAAATGTAACTTTAATGTCAAAACCAGCCAGTAGCATGAAGGATGCAGACTGCATTTGGATGTGGCTTACTTCCCTTGGCTTAAGCCAGCTAGAAACCAAGTCTATCTGGTTCCTAGCTGGTCAGGAGATGGCCTCGCGCCCATACTGACAACAGTCACAGTGAATGAGCGTGGTGCAGCTGAATACATAGAAAGCCCTGGAACCCCAAACTGATGTATCCTATGATATACAAAATATTGTTACAGCTTCTCTTTTGCTGTGGTTCATGCTGATGATTTCTATTTGCATCTAAGATTCCTAAATGAAACAGAGAAACACCTTTTCAGGACTGCGCTTTGCTGCTGGCTTCAGGAACCTCATAGCACAGCCACTGTGACTGTCCTCCAGCCCCTCTTCCACGGCTTCTGTCACCGAGCTCCCGCAGTGGCTCTGCTTCTGCTCCCTCCTGCCCCGTCCCTGCGCTGGCTGCGTTCCTGCCTGGCCTGCCTGACACCTTCTTGCGGGACACTCTCGAGGCTGTGGGTACTGCAGTGAGAGCCCAGAGAATCATGTTTTGTTCTGGTCCTTGGTTATAATTTGTCTGCTGTTGCTCAAAAGCCAATCTGGTGCTAAAACAATGAGTCCCTTCTGTGGAAGCTTATTTAATGTTTTCATTTCAGATGCCTTCAAAAACCACATTTATTCAAGAACAAGTCCCAGTGATCACCCTCTGATCCCAAGACTCCCCTCCACCCTGCTGTCCTTCAGATTCCCCCTTCTGCTCAGAACTGTGGGTGGCTTGGCTGTAGCCTGCCCCGGGTCCCGCCATTTGGCCCCTCTCATGGCAGAAGAGCCTGGAATCGCTCTCTCAGGGCCATATTGCTCACTCCTCCAGCTAGTAAACTTGCTGTTCCAGTGGGCTCTGTGCAGTCATGAAACTCTAGGCCTGTGCTGTGCCCAGAACTTTCTGCAGTGATGGACATGCTCTCTCCCTGTTCTCTCCAGTGGGTCAGCCGCCGCCACCCGGGGTTGCTGAGTGCTTTAAATGTGGCTGGGGCAGCTAAGGAGCTGAAATGTTCATTTTAGTTAAGTTTTACTAATATAAATGGAAACAGCTGCCTACGGGCTATGGTTGGCATGTTGGACGGTGGCTCTTGGACATTCGCTGGCAAGTAGAATAGAAATGGTGGCCAGCATGTATCCTGTAGGGTGCGAGGGGCCTGGCAATCTGCCCTCAGGAAACCACTGCTGTTTGGATTTGGGATCCTCCAAAGTTTAGTCCTTTTCCTTCTCTGTCAGCTGTGTCTGAAGGTCAGTTATCTGCTGTCTCTTTAACATTGCTAGTAAATATCATAAGCTTAAAAGGTGGACCAGATTTTTCCACTTTTGGAAATAAAAAAATATAATTTTGATGAGTGGAGAGAAACTGGTTAAACACAGGCAAAATCAATAATGACTCAGTGATTAATTCTCAGGCTTGAAATTTGTCTAAATATTTAAATTAACCTTTCCGTTTCTACCCTAAAACGTATTTGCGGGATTGTGAACATCATATTAAATAGCCGCTGCCTCACCAAACTCAAGAATGTGTCTGAAATTTAGCAGTTTAATAACTGTTCTGTACTATTGCATGTGACCTTCAAAATTTAAATTCCTTGTCAGACAGCAAATACGCTGTCCACTTTAAAAATGCCAACAGATCTTCATTTAATATGTCTTACAACACACGATCATTTCTTCTCAATTCTGATTCATTTGTAGAATTTTATGATAGAATTTAGACTTTTGAGGGGCTTAATTTTGATGAAGCTCCAAGCAAGTGGGCTGGAAGGGAGAAACACACAGAGGAACGTGAAGAAAAATGCACAAAAGAAATTAACGATTTTAGACACATGGTTAAAAATATTTCTTACACAGCCAATAATCAGAGTATGGTGCAAGATGCAGAAATAAGGCAAAAGAGTTTTTTAGATGTGTAATCTCTATAACGATTAATATAAGTGAAATATCTTGATAGTAGGGCGGAATTTCTGGGTTTTGATGTGCTGTTTTATCTTTCTTTGATAAATGTCAGAAATCTGATTACAAACAGGGAATGAGTGAGATCAGCATGTGGGGAAATGGACAGACAAATGGAGCTGAAACAGCTTCTTTATTACTGTGGGGGGTGAGTGGTTGAAGCCCTGAGGTGAGCTGTGGCGCAAGGATTTCATTATGTTCTTGTTGTGTTTTTCACATTTCCATCGCGAAGATGTGTGGACGATATGATTTCTCATCAGCAGTAAAAGACGGAGATGAAAGCAGTTCTTCTATTACCTGCCAAGATCACAGGCACCAAGAAAGAGGGGATCAAAGCAACAGGCTGAATTAAGAGGCCCTGAAAGTGGACGAGTAGAGAAGGGGGGAGAAGATGTGTCCCCAGCTGGGGCCTGTCTGACCCATGCTGGGTGACAGACACCCTGGGCTCTGGGCTCTGCAAGCATCTGGAAGCTTTGCGTGACTTTCTTCATATATTTCTGAGAGCAGCAGTGATGGTGCATGAGTTTATACCCGTAGAAATCTGGGCCTGGCAGGAACCTGGGCTCACCAGGACAAGATGGGCGGTGGAGTCAGGACAACCAGCAGCTACAGGTGAAGGTCGTTCAGAAAGGCCACAGTCAGTAAGAGGCAAGGTAGCCACCTGGGTCCAAGGAACGGGCCTGGATGACACAGTAACCACTGAGGCTCGCGGGCTCTCGGCACCACCAATAACTATCAATTACTCCTCGAGGCCCAGTTTTCTAGTTTTTTTCTATAAGCTTACTCAGGGTTTGCTCGACCTTGCCTTTTGAGCAGAACTTTAGATTTTGAAGGGATTGAGTAAAGAATACAGGGTGGCCATAAAGTTCGTGTATAATTTTAAATTGCACACTACTTTAAATTGCATATGAACTTTGTGGCCACCCTGTATTTGTCAGGGTTTTTCTGTTGCAAGTGAGAGAAATCCAGGGCTAATCTAGCAGAAGTAACAAAAAGAAAGGGGCGCGTTTGCGTGTATGGGGTCCCCGCACAGGAGGCCGCGTGCAGCTGGCTCCCTGCTGAATGCCCAGGTCTCAGAGAACGTGTGGCGTCCTCCTGCTGCTTCCCCGCTTCCTCTCCCTCACGATGTCGTCTGCCTCTGTCTCTGTCCCCCCAGTGGGGGTGTTGACCATCCTCGAGAATCAGCCTCCTTGATTTAGATGAGGAGAGGCTGCTGAGGGTCCCACGCTCACACATCCCAGCACGGTGACCCCGACGTCATTATCTCCCCTACTGCTCCGGCAGAAGAATCCTGGGGAGGACGCTGACAGGGTCCAGAGCCAGTCCCCAGGCCTGTGGCCAGGATTCCGAGTGGCCGGTGCTTCCTGGCAGTGGAGACTTAGCCGAGGCTGCATCCTGGCTGCTTAGTCGTAGGCAGCTCGGTGCCCCAAGGAGGGCAGCTCAGAGGAGAGACAGGGCGACACTGTCCTTCACCCTGCAGTGAGCAGTTGTCTCTGCCGGCCTCCAGGTCTTCAGGAGAAAGCAGGGCTACTTCTCTCGCCTCAGTGGGAGACTTTGGCCTTATTACTGAGACAGTCAAATGTTCAGAAAATTCAGCCTTTTCAGTTAAGTTTCTCCGCTCCTCTCTGAGCCTGTTCATCCTGAGAGGGGCTATGTCTGTAAAAGGCTATGGACATTTTCTGTCGAATAGGGAGCTTCACAGCAGCAAGTAGGTTTCATACAGGTTATTTTCTGCTGAGCATTCAGTTCAGAACTTGAACCAGAGACCCGTAAGACTAAGACGTATGTGCCTTCAATGTCAACGTAAGAATCCAGGGTTTTATTTGCGAAGGGTTCTAAGTTAGGCGTGAGTTCTCCATCCCTTGTGGGAGAAGCAGGTGTCAGTGGCACCATCGAAGATACAGACACCCTGTGTGTGTGTCGGGCACCCTGCTAGTGACTCTGTGGGCATGGATGGGACCACAGAGGAACGTGTGACAGGGGGAGGGAATGAGGGAGGGACCTGCTGAGTGAAGGACCCTGACTGGAATGTCCTCTGTGGAGAGGAGCTCTTGACCACTGACGGTCAGCAGACAAAGCCGCTGACCCTCAGTGTCCACCGGAATATTACAAGCTCTGCTCTGGGGAGGTTTGCAAAGAGTTCTTAAAGATTCTATTTTGCTGAAAGAGACCGGAAAACTGAGCTTTTAGGCCCTCCAGATAAGCAGTAGGCACCTTCAGAAAGGAAGCGGAGCAGGGGCAGTGATGGCCCGGAATTTTAAAAATGTTTTCCCCTCAGCAGCAAAACATCTTATCCTTAAAATAATGCTTTTGTAATTAAAACAAATCTCTGTCAGTTTTCAACTGCAAAAATTGTGGTGAGGCTTTTTCTGTGCATGCTGTTTGCATACACTTGTGTGAGTGTCCCTGAGTCTGAGGCTTGTCAGAGAGTGACTCACCCAGCTACGCCACACATGGAGTCCTGTCGCGAGATCTCCCGCACCTCTGTCAGCTTCAACCCCCAACACAAACCCCTGGCGGATCAGTTCACTGCCAGCCTGATAGTAAGTAATCGAGTGCCTAGAGGGGGTGAGGTGTCAGCCCACCTGCAGGGGCGGGGGGATTAGGGACATCTGCACATTCAAGTGACAGGGATTCCGTGACTGGATGTGGACCTGCCCCTTCCCTTGTCCTTCCTGCAGCTGCCACGCACCTGGGGCTCCTGGTGTGGCTGTCCACCTCCCTCAAGGCCAGACAGATGCCGGTGTTGACCAATAGCAGCTCAGATCATGGTCTTTTGGTGAATTGTATTGTTCCTAGAGTAATGTCCACAGGTTTCCTTTTCCACCTGGACATGATAGCATCATCACACAAGGTCATTACTTTCTGACTGCCTACTTTCCTACATTACACCTAATAATTAAAAGCCTTGCACTTGAATTTCACATAGGGCTATCTGTTTTGAGCAGACCAGGGCATTCCTCCTGCCCGTCCCTGGGAGGAGCTGCTCTTGGCCTCAGTGCTGCCGCGGCGCTGAGGACTCTTCTGTAATGCAGGGCCTAGGCAGGGCTCTCCAGTGTAGGGTGGTGACTCATCGGGGACTTTTTGTGCCTCTCCAATCACTGGTGTCTTCATCACTCCAGCGAGGATGGAGCACTGGGGGCTCTGTCTTCCTCCCTGACACCTTGGCTCCTGGCTGTGACTTACCTTTCAAAGTCTAGGAGCACAGTAGAGGGGGGAGGAAAGAGACGTTTCCGTCAGACGCTCTGGTTGTTCTGGAAAGATGGTGAAGCCATGGTTTGGGCTGCACCGCACATGAGCTGTAAGTAATTAAATGGGCCACTTCCCACAGTGCTTTCTTTTAAATTGGTAATAACTGTGATGCCTTAGTTGACACTTTCCTGAAAAAATGTTTTTAAAATAAATGGTAAAGATGACTGTAACGGTGGCATTTCGCAGCCTGCGTGGAATGAATGCATTCCAAATGTGGTACTGGGTGGCTTTCCAGAGGCGAGTAGGCTGCTGCCGCCAGCTACACCCTGAGCTCATTCCCACTCCATCCCTGAGCTCCAACCTTGCTTCAGCCATGGGATATTTGTCTACTTTGGTGGCAGTGCGGGAGGGTATGCTACTGAGTTTCAATGTGCATGAAGCTGATCACTGTAGGTTGGGAATCTAACAATCACTGGTGCCTAACGTCCTTAAAAGTTAAAATTACAGAGTTTCTTTGCATTTTTTTTTCTAGGAGTGGGAATCACTAGCCTGTTAAGTAGGCTCACATCTTTTTTCCTCGCCCTAATTTTGGAAAACTTGTCTGGAGGACTTTAACAGGGTGTCCGTCTCTCCTCAGTCCCCCCAAATACCACTGTGAACACTGGAAGCTACAGCTGACTTTTATTATGTACGAGGTCTGACAATTAAGTTCACAAATTTGCCACAGTGTGCCTGTGGTGGCAGCACCATACAAACAGCTCAGTAAGGTTTCATAACCTTGGTATATCAGAGTCTCACAGCTGTGTTCCTGTCAAAATCTGGCCATGTCTCACTGAATGCTTTTCATTATTGCTGTTGTGTGTTTTTGTGTGCCATTGAAAGAATGTCAGAACTTGAATTAGAGCAATGCACAGCATTAAATTTCTTGTTAAACTTGGCAAGAGTGGAAGTGAAATCTGGGACATATTAGCCCAGGTTTATGGGACTAATGCCATGAAGAAAATGGCAGAGTACAAATGGTATAAATGTTTTTCTCAGGGGAGAGAAAGTGTCATTGATGAAGAGAGGTCAGGGCAGCCAGTAAAGAGCAGAACTGATGAAAACATTGCAAAAATTTGTCAAAATTGTCAAAATTTTGTCAAATGTATCAAAATTGTTGGCTGACTGTGAAAAACATAGAAAACCAGGTAAGCATAGATAGACAAATAGGAAAATCTTAACTGAAAATCTTGGCATGAGAAAGGTGTGTGCAAAAATGTTCCTGAAGGAGCTCCCCAATGAACAAAAAGCAAAGGAGAGTCAAAGTTCTCCAAGACCTTTTGGAGAGTTAAGACAATGTTTTCGACCATCATGGTCATGAAACATGGTGTACCAGTAGGACTCTGAAACAAAGTGCCAAAGTGCACAATGGAAGTCAGACAAGTTCCCCACCACCCAAAATTTTCCATCAGTAGAAATCAAGAGTCAAAACTGCATTGCTAAACTTTTTTGATATCAGAGGGATTATTCATTATGAGTTTGTACCAACTGAGCAAACAGTTAACCAAACTTACTATTTGGAAATGCTGAAAAAGATGTATGAAGAAGTTAAAGGAAAATAACCTGAACTTTTCACCAACAACTGATGGCTCTTGAATCACGACAATGCACCAGCTCACACAGCACCGTCTGTGAAGGAGTTTTAGCCAACAAACAAATAACTGTGTTGCAGCACCCTCTCTACTCACCTGATCTGGCTCCCAATGACTTTTTTCTTTACCTGAAGATACAGGAAATATTGAAAGGAAGGTATTACATTCCTTTCAAAGGTATGATGATAATGGCTCTCATGGCCATTTCAAAAAAAGAGTTCCAAAATTACTTTGAAGGTGGGCCTAGGCACTGGCCTTGGTGAATAGCTTCCCAAGAGGAGTACTTTGAAGGTGACCATAGTGGAATTTAGCAATGAGGTGTGCAGCACTTTTTCTAGGGTGAGTTCACCAATGTAATTGTTCAACCTTGTATTTGCTACCATTCTTCAGACTGCTGGCATGTACCAGTGCCTGCCTTCCTTGGCTCTTAGTTGTTGACTTCTGGCCCCTCACACTAGTATGCTCCAGCCTCCGTTCCTGGTGGTTTTCATGGCATGTAGATGATGCTCTGTCCTCCTGCTCCCTGGAACCTATCTATCGCTGATCTTGTCCTCCAGCTGCTGGCCAGACTTGTCATACTTTAGGCCATGCCATTAACAGTAATGAAACACTTTTTATAATTGAAATTTCTTGGACCTTCTCTGACCACCTCTATCTTCTTTCTAGGTAATCCCTCAGATATTCCGCTCTGTCAGTCTTCAGCCCCCCTCCACGGCCTCCAATCTGAGTTCTTAGCACCTTTTCACTGCTTCTTACCTTCTGGTTTTCTTTAATTTCCTCTCTCCACAGTGTGAATTCCATGGATGATAGATACACTCAGATCATTGCACTGACTGACTTTCAGTTTCCTTGTCCGTGTCCTTACTGTCTTGTGAAATCGCGGCTCTGGTGATGTCTGACCTCTGCTGCTCTGAACCTGCCTCCTGGCGTGAGACGTGTCTGAACAGTGTGCTGACTGGTCCACGGTGCAACCACAAAACCTAACTGTGTCCTGGACCATGGGGTCCCCCTAATCTGTTGACTTTCCCGTTCTCCCAGATATCCATTTCCCATCCCTTTTCCTCTCCTAAAATTGTCCACACCTCCTCCTTTCTCCTCATTCTCAGTTGATGATGCTTATTACTTTCTATCCCGCCCAGAAAGTGGTGGCCATCAGCAGAGAGTGCCTCACACTTCCGACACTGCGTGCACCCACCTGCCTGCTCCTGTTTGCACGTATCTCCCACCTCCTCGTTATAGGTGAACTTCCCACCTTCCTATAAAAAGCACTTTTGGGGGGATGTGTACACCCCATCCTCTCCAGCCAGTCCACCACATTCCAGCAATTGACCCCTCTTTCCTTTACGCTTTGTTTTTCCCTTTTTTGTAAGATCGTTTCCATCAGTGTGGTATTATTTTTGTCATCTTAGAAACATCATTTTCTGATTCCACGTATCCACCCATTTTCCTGCTTCTTTTTACAGGAAATCTTAAGCACTGTCTGTGTTTCCACCAACTCTCTTCATGTGGCCTCCAGGGCACCATGTTCTTAGTCTTTCTCCTTCCTACTGGCAGCTCCTTCTCAGGTTCTCAGACTCCTTTTATCTGTCTCTCCTCTCTCCCCGACTTTATAATGTCCCTGTGCACTGGGGCTTGTCATCGGGCCTCTGCTCTTCTTCAGCTGGGTTCATTCCCTTTGTAGTTCTGTCAGTGTCACGGCTTTAACGTCACCGGTGTGTTGATCACCTGCCAGTAACGTCACCTGTGCGTTGATCACCTGCCAGCTGCGGTGTCGGTCTGCCTACTCCATGTGTCTGGTTAGAGGCTGAGCACCTCATCATCTTAGCTCTTGGCTCCCCCGTCCTGTCTTCCTCACTCAGGCAGTGACCCTTCCAGCCTTCACATAGCTTCAGTCAGAAAAGTGGTGTTATCTTTGACTCTTCTCTTTCAATCCCAACTGACACTTGGATTCATCAGCAAACTGTTCACGGCTTCGAGATGTGTACAGTTGTAGGCCTCTTCCCACTACTTCTGTGCAAATGACTCAAGCCCAGGTTACGGCCACTCTCACCCAAGTTGTTATTACACAATGGCCACCCAGTTGCTCTTCCAGCTTCCAACCAGCCACCTCCCTCCTCCCCAATACCCTTGAAGCAGAGCCAGGCTGACTTTCGTAAAACACAAGTTGGATCATGTTACTTCTCTGTAGGAACCTTCTAATGCCTCTTTCTTTCTCCAAAGAGTAAAGGCTAAAGTCGGTAAGGCCCCACCTGACATGGTGCGGTGTTAGTTCTCTGATTTTACCCCTGGCTGCCTTCTCCTTTGCTCACCCTGCTTCAGCTAAAGCAGACTTCTTGCTGTTCCTACACACGCCAGGCTGCTACTCGGGACCTTTGTACTGGCTGTTCCCTTTGCCTATAAAGTCCTTCACCATCTACCCAACTCTGTAACTCCCTCACCTCTTATAGGCCCACCTTTACCACTTTATTTTAAGTGTCCACAATTCTCTACTGGCAACCCTACTGCACCTGGTCCTGCTCTAATTTTTCCAGCTTTTACCACCTCTTCACGTGCTAACAACATTTACTTGATAGTATTTGATTATCCCTCCTAGAATTAAGTTCCAAAGGCAAGTTTTTTTTTCTTATCTTGTTCACTGCTACATCCCTAGGTTCTAAAGTAGTTCCAGACATGTCATAAGTGTGATATTGATATCAGTGGCAATGAATGTTGAGAACTCTTATCAATAAATTCTGAATCTAAGCAAGCTTCTGCAATGGGTATAATATTTTTGGACCCATTTGTGTTGTTTTTTAAATGAAAGAATAATTATACATAGTTAAATACACAAATTTTAAGTGTGCTCCTCAGAGAATTTTCGTATATGTATCAACCATCTAGATCAAAGTAGAGAACATCTCAACTCAGAAACATCTTCAAGGTCAGCCTCTTCCCCAGCCTCTCCAGAGACAGCCACCATTCTGACTTTAGTCTTACCATAGATTAATTCTGCCTGTTCTCATATTTGTTATCAATCTATACAAAGTATACAGTATGTACACATTTACGTCAGACTCCTTTTCTTTTTGCTTAATGTGGAGATCTTTATCTTTTTGTTTTTGGTATCTTGCCTTGATGTGCCTGTGTGTTTTTGTTTTCCATGTTTGGGATTGACTCAGTTACTTATGTGGGCTGATTATAAATTTTGAAAACTTTTAAGCCATTATCTCTTCAAATATTGATCCTCCTCATTTTCTGTTTCCTCTTCTTGTGAGATAATATTTAGGTTAGAACAAAATTAATTGTGGTTTTAGACCATGAATTTTAATATAACTAGGTTCAAAGCCATCTGTATTAATCAAAATAGGAATCATTATAATAAACACATTGACTCCCACGAGAAATAAGTTTGTTTCTTCCTATAGGGTAAAAATCCATGCTCCTGGATTTGGTGAAGTCTTAGGTAGCATTTTCTGCATCCTACTGCTTGTGGAAGTATTTTCCCTGGAAGAAATCTAGATTCTAGAGGAAGTGGCAGTAGATTGTCGAGCGGTCATGTGAATGTGTGGTGGAGGAGGCAAAACTTCGTAGCCCAATTTATTCAACTTTTGAAGTGTTTGTTGGCTGATGTGCAGTTGTGTGTTGTAGTGGAAAAGAGCTGGGCCCTTTCTCTTGACCGCTGTGCTGCCTGCAGGCGTTGCAGTCTTCGATGCCTCTCATGGATTTGCTGAGCAGACTTCTCAGATGTGATGGCTTCACCAAGACTCAGAATGCAGCAGATCACCAAACAGTGGCCACCACGTTTTTGTTAACTTTGGGAAGTGATTTGGAGGGTCCTTCCAGTCTATCCACTGAGCTGGTTATCCTCAGTGGTCATATGAATTCCACTTTTTGTTGCATGTTACAATCTGATAAAGAAATGGTTTACTGTTGTTGTGTAGAATAACAGAAGACAACACTTGAAAATGATGATTGTTCTGGTTTTTGATCAGGTCGTGAGTCCCCACATATCGAGCTTTTTCACCTTTCCAGTTTGCTTCAAATGTTGAGTGACAGGATGGTTATTGAGTTCTTAGGCAACTTCTTTGGCAGCTTCTCGTGTGGTTGTCAGAGCATCAGCTTCCACGATTGCTCTCATTTGGTTGTGGTCAACTTCTGTCAACACTGTGCTCCTCATCTTCAAGGTCTTGTCTCCTTTGCAAAACTTCTTGAACCACCACTGCACTGCATGTTCATTAGCAGTTCTTGGGTCAAATGTGATGTTCATGTTGGTGAGTTGTCTCCCCTGCTTTACAACCATTTTGAACATGAATAAGAAAAGCACTTGAATTTGCTTTTTGTCAAACTGATGTCAAACATCATTTCCATGGTACAAAACAAATAGAAGATGAATAACAAAGAATAAGTCATTAGTAAAAAATATATAGCGAGAAATGTGGATTAAAATGATGTATAACATAACCACATTTATTTAAGAATGTATTTCAGCACAAAGAATTTCAACAATGCAAAATTGCACCAACCTAGTTACATATCTGTACTGTTTGAGAATATCTGACTGGTATGTCATGCCAATTACTTTTGCACCAACCGAAATAGTTACATATCTGCACTGCTTGAGAATATCTGACCAGTATGTCATGCTCTGATTTACCTTTACCTATTCTTTTGTCTTTTTGTGCTTCAATTCATATGATTTCTATTTCTATGTCTTTTGTGCCACCTGCCCTTTCTTCTGCCATTTTTAGTCAGCTCTTAAGCTTCTTTAATGAATTCTTAATTTCACATATTGAGTTTATTATTATTATTATTATTTTGCAGTTTTGGGCCAGGGCTGGGTTTGAACCTACCACCCCCAGCATATGGGGTCAGTGACCTACTCCTTTGAGCCATAAGCACTGCCCTTATTTTTATTTTTATTGAGACAAAGAGTCTCATATGTCACCCTCAGTAGAGTGCCATGGCGTCACAGCTCATAGCAACCTCAAACCCTTGGGCTTAAACGATTCTCTTGCCTCAGCCTCTCTGGTAGCTGGGACTACCAGCACCGGCCACAACACCTAGCTATTTTTTTGTTTAGCATGCCCAGGCCAGTTCAAACCCACCAGCCCTGGAGCGTGTGCTGGTGCCCCAGCCACTGAACTGTAGGTGCTCCCTGTTTCATTTTTAGATAGTACATTTTTCTGTTGCCATTGCTGACTTTATATCCATTTTCTTAATCTTTTTTTCTATTTTAATGTCTTGAAAATAATTAATGTCCCTTCTTTCTAATTTAAACATCTGAGTCATCTGTTGGTCTGCTTCTATTAGCTGTATTTTCTCTTAATTGTAAGTAACATTCTGTTTCTTTACGTGTCTCAGATGTTTTATTCATGTATGCTGGATATTATGTATGAAAGAACCATAGACACTGAGGTGGATATTATTTTCCCCCAGAAAGGGCCATATGGGCCTATTGTTAGGCAGCTGGTGTGTGGGGCTGCGGTGAGCTGAACAGTGGTTCCCGTAAGATGTGTTCAGTCCTCACTTCCAGAACCCGCAATCAGGACCTCATTTGAGGAAAGGTTGTTAAAAGGCACAGTTAAGTATATTGAGATGAGATCATCCTACATTGCATGGGTGGGCCCTAAATCCAATGACAAATGTCCTTGTAAGAGACAGAAGAGGAAAAGACACAAAGAATAGGAGGCCATGTGAGATGTAGAGGTCAGGATGACACCAACACCGCCCAACCCCAGGAGCACTTGGAGCCACAGGACCCTGGAAAAGGCAGGGAATGATGTCTGCCCAGTGCTTTTGGAGGAAGTGTGGTCCTATCACACTTCGATTTCAGATTTCTGGCCCCAAGAACAGTGAGAGAATAAATTTCCATCATTTAAAGCCACCGAGTTTGTGGTAACCTATAATGGCACACCTAGGGAAACTAATACAGAGACTGACCCCAGTCCTCCAGCTAAGAATTGCTGTGGTATAGGGCAGGGCGCAGTTTTAGTTTTAGTTTATCTAAATGTGTTAAGAGAAGGGACTTCCTTGAACACATAACAGACCTCCCTCCAGTGACCCAAGGAGATCGCAGGAGGTCTCTCTGGGCTTTCCAGCCCTCCCAGTGCCCCGTGCTGGGAAGCAGTCAGCAGCAGTTGGCTCGCGCTCTGGGGCCCCTTCAGATCCCAACGCCTCCAGCCAGCCTCTGTAGCTCCCTTGGACAGAATCCTTCTGCTCATCGGGTTTTCTCCTCTGCTCCTTTACCTCCAAACTCAGCAAACAACACTGAGGCAGAGGAAGGGGCTGTGGCCTCAGCTCTCTTAGGAAAGGGCCCCTCCTGCTCTGCCAGTCAGACCATGTAGAACTGTGGGTGCCAAGAAATTATGGTCTACTTTAGATATTTCCTAGTTCTAGTACTTCTGATTGGCTTGTTCTGAAGTTCAGCATCCTAACCAGCAGCAGAACTACCTAAAATATCCATTGCAGAGTGAAATTGACAATTACAATGGAAATAGTAATCACATTATATGGTGCATACAAATTTATATACAATTTGTATATAATTAATATACAAATATAACATAATATACAATTATATTAAAGCATGTTTGCAATAGTTATTCCCATAATTGGAAATATAACTCATTACCATCTTACTGTGATCTGTGTGGGATAGTAGTGGGTTGGTGTATGATCTTTTCCTCCGATGGTTTCTGATTTCAGATTACAGGTTGTAGGAGACTAGGGTGAAAATTGAGAGAATGACAGGGAATAAATGGATAGACATGAAATACTCAGGAACATATGTGCGGTAATATTGGAAATGATTTCCTGCCGGAAAACAATAATTTTTTTTACATTTATGTCTAAAATAAATTAAGTAGAAAATTGGCACTATAATTAGATCTTTGATAATTTTAGTTTACATTATGTTTAGCTGTCACAGCTTGTAAAATTTTAAAGATCAGAAGCCATGTTGTGAATTTTGGGGAGTTGGATAGAGGTTTTCTCTTTTTTCTGTACCAAGAGCCCTCTGGGCAAGAAGTGTAATTCCAGCAGAAATAATTTCGATTTATGACATTAAATTATTTTAAAAGGTAAGAAAACATGAACAAACATGTTAATTACAAACACTCATTATCCTTCATTACTTGAAAGTTATTCCCTGGTTTGAACATTATTTATTTTCTTTAAAAATTCAGTTCATTTTCAGAATGCATTGTTCTGGTTGAGGCAATTACTCAGTTGTACATGAAAAAGAGAAGGCTCTTGCAGTCAACTGGATAAATTACCTGTCTCAGAGGGTATAGTGTATCTAAATATGAACAATTTATGCAGAGTTTTAAACCTGTAACAGTTTTAAGCTCAATTGCCTAATCCTCAGAAGCAATATACATTTATTTTAATGGCCGAGTATACTTCACAGAACATGAATACAGTCAATATGTGAATGGACTCTATTAAACATAGATTTTATTGTTGACATAGAGCTAGGATTTTAAATGAAAACCTTTGTATTTGAGTAACATTGGAGTGACATACAACTTTTGGAATTAAAAAGACTAACTCCATTAAAAAACCAACACACCTAAAACACGTTTGCTAAAACCAAGCATGTAGGACTTGCAAGCATCTATTCTGAGTATGAAAAAAAGTTAGTATCTGTTTTCAAGATGGACTTCTGATTTCACTGACGTCTGTAACTGAGGTTGGAGAAGGAGAAGGCTACGAATTGTCGATGCCAAGATCTGGGGCTTCATCTAGTCCCTGCCACCCACCCCCACCCCCGCATCTGGGGCCTCCGCATCACACAGGCAGTTCCACCGCTGAGATTCAGGCTCTGAAATCAAGGTTTCTAAGTAAAGCCTTCCATCTGTCGGGCTCTGCAGCCTCATGCCAGCCCCCAGGCCCCTGGGTCTTCAGGCCTCCACGGAGCTTCCCTGTCTGAAGCAACCCGAGCTGCTCGCCCGGCTTACAACTGCAGGGCTCTTCAGCCCCAGCGCAGTGGCCTTCTTCACAGCTTCACCCACCCACTGAGAGGAGGGCGCCTTGCTGCCAACCCAGCACACCTTTCTGTGCCTGTACCACCTGCCCCCTCAGGTGGCCTTGCCTCCCATTGGTGGGAGAAACTAGGAGCCACCTGGGGTTGATCTGTTACGTTCTCCTCCCCCAGCTTTGCCATACTTAGTTTGTCATACTCTCCTGGGAGAGATGGCACTTCTCTTTCCCTGGTTTATTCCATTTCTATCCTATTTCTTCAGTCCCATCGTTTGAGTCTCTGCACCGTCTTTCCTGGGGTCGTCACCACCACAGCTATTGTAAGTGTTTCCCCATCACCTGTTCACGCCTTAGTTTAAGGCGGTCAAGTTCTGTCACCTTCCATGGCCGCTGCTGCTGGACATGGAAGTCGCCGTTTCTCGCTGTGTCTGTTGTGGGACCTCAGCCCAGGTACCTCAGCTCCCTCTGAAATGGCCTTCGCGACTTCCTCTCCACCGTTCTGTCTTGATTCTCCACTTTTTTGTCTTAGAGTTCATTACTGCCTCTTATTCCTCTGCCACCTTTTAGTAGAATTCCTCAGGAATTCTTTGCGGACTCATCAGTAATCAGGATCCTGCAGAAAACAGAAGGCACATCCAACAGACTTTAATAAAGGCCTGTATACAGTGCCTGTTGGGAGAAGCCAGTAGGGTGTGGCGGGAAAACCAGGGGAAAGCCATGCTGCAGGAGGAGCCTGCTGGCAGCAGTGGCCTCGGGTGACACTTCACCACTGCCACACCACCCGGCGGGCAGCGGGGCCTGGCCATGAATCTCCCAACCTCTCTCTCCTTCTGTCCTCCTAACTCCCCTCCGTACTTCTCACTGCCCAAAACCTAACCGGAAACCAGAGACCAAAGGCCATTGATGCCACCCACCAAGGGACGTGTCCCTGGCACCGTGTGGGTCCAGAGCGGGGTGGAGAGAACCCTGGTTCTGGGGCTGCTCCTTTCCTCATCAGCACGTGCGCCTCTGGCTTCGCCTGCAGCTGAGAGTTTACGACGCCTGAATCTATGTCTTACCTCCTCAAGCAAGATCGGGGATGAATTTACATTTGTCTGCTAAAGGTTTTCACCTGACTGTCCTGCAGGCACTTGGAATTTCATATGATAACAATGGGGTTCATTGTATCCCCGCTTCAACAACAAAATAAACTAAACTGAACAGAAGTCGCAGCCTGGCAGTGGCCTAGCCAGGACTTGGGCGTCCCAGATTACACTGACGAGAAGGGTGAGAAGCAATTCTGCAAGCTTAGTTTGGGAAACCCTTGTCGCAAGACCTTCTTTCCCATGTTTTTCCTGCCACAGAGGCAGCCACTTTTGTTTATTTTAGCTAATTTTTTATGATGTTTATCCAGTATTCTAAACTAGGTTTGTTTTACAGTAACTTCTTGACCTTTGTGTGGGATTGCTACAATGTGGGCTGTGGGCGGGGCTCTCTGCCCCCCTCCATTTGCTCCCTTCTCCCCATTCTGTCCTATAGACGATCATAATCAGGCCAAGATTCCTGCCTATCTGCCACGCCTTAGTCATCCTAACCAAGAGGAACTAGTGTCCACTTTTATATTAAAAAGAATAAATGGCTTAAAAGAATTTGAGAAGCTGCTGCCTATTTTAGAATACCATCTTTCTTGAAAAACATGTGGGTAGTTCAGAAGATAGGTCTGTAAAATGAATGAATCAGTAGGTTTGGGTGAAGTCTAAAATGCAACTTTCAGAGGTATTTGTTTGATAATGTTTACATAATTAGAATGGACGTATCTGAATTGATATATTTACCTATTTGTTCATTTGTCTGTCCAGTAATAAAATGCTCCAGATATTATCTGGTACTAGAGACAAAAAAAAGAAAAAAGTTAGAAGATACAGTGTCTGCCTTCTAATAATGGTCAAGATACTGTAAGAGAGGTGAAAGCAAGGTCAGTAAGCTGAAGAGGCATTCTTGAATGATCAAAAACTCATTTGTATGACTCATTAGAAATTGCTACTGATGAAACTGATGCTGTGCTAATAGGTAAATTATTGGAATGGATAGGAAACATATGTAACCTACCCATGACTTCAAAAATTTTAGAAGTAGTGTTAGTGCATTTAGTTCATAGTGTATCTCTGTGTTTATACATGTTTCCATTTTGCTAATATCACCCAGGTAGGTACTATTCCTTGTAATTACATAAGTCATTGCACCTGTACTGTGCCATGTTATCCGCTGTGCTGGTCAGTATTCCTTATGTGAACGTCTATTCAGTAAATTTCTATCAGGGAAATTTTGCATTTTTAGGCTCACTGGTATATTTTTATCGTATTTTAATGAGAATTGTGTAGTATTTCCCAGTTGCTATTGGTTTCCTGGGAATTGAGTGTTTATCTACAGCAATCTCATCTTTGGAGTACTGAAGTTAGCATGTGTCCTGACTTCCCGGGCTTGTGCTGGATTAGGCCTGCTCTGATTATCTACGTATTCCTAGTGCCCCTTTTAATCTCAAAAAATATTCCACTTAAATACATTCAGAAAATAAAACAGATTACTGCATCAAAATATCAAGCAATATTAGCAATAATAATGCCAAGAAAGCAACATACACATTGTCAAATAAGACATTATAGAGCGCTTTGAATTAGAGGGCTTATTCTTATTTGAATAAGATATTATAGAGCACAGTGAAATTCTGTGAAGGCAAAAAGTGGAAACCTAATTAACACATGTATATGTAAAAATGAAAAAAAAGGAAATTGAAAAAATTAATACTTTTGCAAATTTGCTGAGATCATTATCATAAATATAACATGTATGCAAGTTTTCTGAAATAGGTTCTCTGTTAATTTTATTATGACAATTCTTATCTTTGTGTTTATAGCAGAATGTCTTTCCCATACTAAAATGAATTAAAAATCACATTTAAACAATAAATTACGTGGTCTCTGTTGATATAATGAACTTTTCTCCACGGTATATTCCTCATTGTCCTATGGTTCTTATTTAGGAATCCTGTCTTCTTTCATAAATATCTTGAGTCCTTTTTACGTTGGTGTTATGTAAATAATGAGCGTAAATAATGTGGAATTTGGCAGAAAACCCATGATGATTTGACACAGGATCCAAAATAGAAATTCAGAGTCTCAGGGCAAGAGGGAAGTGTATATTGGAACAATTTCCACTGTGAGGCTCCTTGTCCTGAGAGGAAGGTGAAGGGCGGCCTCCTGGGGGATAGACACAAAGACGATGGCCTTTACGTTCACAATGGAGACGCAGCCTCCGCCCTCCCTGTTCAGTCTATTGCTTTAAGGTTTCCAACCTCATAAACCTCAAGGCAGAGCTTATGAAAATATTTGTGTTAGTTATGGCCATAAACTGATTTCAACATTATTTGTCCTCCCTCTGCTTATGAAGGAGGCTTTTCTTCCTAAGACACTATCCACAAGGCATGCCCAGAGCCACTGAGCTGCGAAAGTGGCCGTCATCATGCCTGACTCTGATGAAATATTTAAAGATTTCTGAACAAGAATTAAAGCCCTGGGGATTCTATTAGAAATTTGGCATTTTTATTTCTTGTGGGCATCTTCTGGGGAAAAACACATTGGAAAAACTAATTGCATCTGTCATAACTGTAACCATAGAAATAGAGAAATGGAAACTTATGTTGACATGTTTTTGTTTGTTTCTTTGTTTGTTTTTTTGCAGTTTTTGGCCAGGACTGGGTTTGAACCCACCACCTCCGGCATATGGGGTCAGCACCCCACTCCTTTGAGCCATAGGCGCTACCCTGTGTTAACATGTTTATCACAAATGGAAACATTTGGAGTTGAGTGTCCTTTGCACCAGACCTTCAACTAGGTTTCGCTTACAGAATTTAAAAGGTCTATGACTTTTAAAAAAAGTTTAGTTATTCTTCCTTGCTTTGGGTAGAAGTGTGGGTTTAATAGTAAATGGAGTCAATTAACAAGTCTGTTGCTTGTAATACAAAGTGCACTAAAGAAGTGCTTGAAAAAGTTTTGTCAGAAAACTTTTCAGGAAATAATCAAAAGTGAGGCAAAAAAGGAAAGAAAGAAGGAAAAAAAGGATTTCACCTTTATTCTGGATCCCCTCCTGAGTGCGATCTTGGTTGGGGGAGTGAATGGTTGATCACTTTGATTATTAACTCTTGAAAACCAGTGCTCTGAGACAGATGGTGAACTTGAACTAGGGTGATGGCCTTGAAAAAGGAAAAGAAGTTTAGAATAGGTATAGTGAAAACTACTATTTTCCCAAGCCAGTGACTAAGAGTTTTTCTGATGCTTGTTGTAATATGTACATAGCGTATTATTGTCGTACTATATAATACATGTAGCATTCATATATTCTAAAAGGGAGATGGAAGCAGATGGGCTTGGGAGCAGGTGAGCAGCAGGCAGTTTCCAAGTGAGGAATCAGTGCGGGGAGGCAACGTGAGCAGCCAGTTCTCCAACCACAGAACAGCAGCTTCACACGTGGTGCTGGGGAGCGGGAGGGGTTTGGAGTCACAGTGACTTGGACACTTCAGGTAATTTCCTAACACCTGTGTATTTCAGGAGCCTCGTATGTAAGATGGGGACAATGACGTGTGCTTTGAAAAATGCTTTGAAAGTGTGTGTGCATTTCCTTCCCTTCGTGTTCCCTGTTCTTCTGTCCTTGGCCGGATACATGTGTCAGCACATTAGCTCAATGTGGAGCTCATTTTAATGTGAAAGAGTACGGGCGGCTCTGGACTGCAATCCTGTGTTGTTTATGTTATTTTATTTTTAATATAAAAATGCTTTTTTCTATTTAAAAACTGTGATTGACCTCTGCTACAGCAGATTCTTGCACTACTTCCACACATCCTAACAGGTTATTTATTTTGCGTGGTTCTCTCAGCAAACCATTCTCAGCTGAAGTCTGGTTTTGCTATTTACTGGCTGGATGTTGGCAAACCTCTCACCCTGTCCAAGGTTCCTACTCATCACCCTGTAAAACAATATACTGTAGACCTTAAATGAGGATATGAATGCTATGTATATTATATAGTACAACGATAATCCGTTATGTGTATATTACCACTGTTTAATATACTTGGAATATATAAGTATACAATAAAAGTGGGCTCCCCACACCCAGCCCCAGCACCTTGCCCTTGGATGATGGTAGTGTGCTGCAAGGGCCTAGGGCAAGCATCCTTGCCCTCAGTGGAACAGATGTCCGGCCTCATACTATCCCTAAAGATCCCCCTTTTCCATTCTTCAACAGAGCCCAGAGCCCTGTATCCCAGGAAGGAACATGAACTCTAGTCTCTTTTCTTTCTCCTGAGAGAGGGTCTCTCTCTGTCACCCCGACTAAAGCGCAGTGGCACCATCATAGGTCCTTGCACACTCAACTCCTGAGCTGAAGCCATCCTCCTGCCTCGTGGCCCAAGTAGCTGGGACTACAGATGCATGCATTGTGCATGCATTTTTCTCAGTGTTTTTATAAAGATGAGGTCTCACTCTTGCTCAGGCTGGTCTCAAACTCCTGGAGAATTATCTCATTGGCACAAATAGTTATGAGGAATACATATCAGGATAACATATTAAAAGTACATTGTTTTTAGAATAAAATTTAAGGCTAAGGCTAGTTAACCAAAAGTGTATTAACTAGAAGCATTTGGGCACACACAGTGAAGGCTGTTTCTAAATAAGTTAACATCCTATATACGCTTATACTTCATTCGCCAGAAGCGTTCCAAATAGATTTGAGGACTCTGACAATCAAATACTCATACCCAATGAGCCTGTTAAAGTAGAAAAAATATCTCAGATTGCATGTGAAGCCCGCACGCTGTACCCCATGATTGAACTAATGTACACAGCTATGATTCAATAAAAAAAAATAAAATAAAATAAATAAAAAATTTTTAAACTCTTTACAAGGAGAACAATAAACACATAGGCTAATAAAATTGCTGGGATTGAGCATGAAATTTAGTCCCTATGTTCTATCACACGTAAGTAACTCCGTTATCTTCCCACAGCCCAAGGAACAGTAAGGAGATATGATTACTGCCTTGCCTCTTATTCAAGTGATGAGCTCTGAGCCCTTACAACGTGCGAGTTGCCATGTGTTAAGTACTCTGGACACAGCAGAGATGACTGGAGTGCAGGGACCAATGTCCAGGGAAAGACAGTCCCCACATGGGTGCTGGGCGCTGGGCAGTGAAGGGGAGGCAAGGTAGAGAGACAGTGTTGGTCCAATTGACTGACAGGTTTGGGTTTGTGCTAATGGGTTTGTCCTTGTTTTTTTACATCTAATTTTTTAATTTCCAAATTATATTACCAATAATTTGTAGCTAATCTATGTCTAATGTTAATATCATCAGGCAGCATTGCCATCTGCTTAAGTAGAAGACCTTGAGATAGTAGCAAATTCAGTGACCTGACCTTGTTTTCTAGTTTGTCAAAAATCTGAGGAAGAGGGGTCTCTGTGCTTTCTTTATGCAAACCAAAATATGTGAAAAATCACATGTGGATGAAATACAATGATGGAGAGAATTTGGTCCGCAAAATGATTCTTTGCTTGACAAAAGGACTCTTTGTAAATAGACTTCAAATGCCAGCCTTTTCTATTAACTTGACCATCTGGTGAGAATTTTTAAAATTGGATTTTCACTCCAGAGACATGAAGATCCAATGATATGAAAATATCTTTCATAAAGATGCATATAGGTACAGATTTTGATTATGTATTCCAAGTTCAGGCAACCCCTCCACATCATTGGATTGGAAGGGGATATTTTTAATTCCTGTGGCTTCATTGTAAGTAATTCTATATAGCCTTGGAAAGGAAAATTTAATATTTCTTAATGAACATTAGAGGAAAATGCTGAATAGAGTATATAAAAATATAGTATCTGCTGTCAAAAAAAATTAGAAATTTTTTTTTGTTGTTCTGTTTTGTTTTTTCCCTTTTCTAGTTTAGACCTAATTCTGCAGTAGGATGTCCAAGTCTGGCACAGTAGCTAAAATAGAAAAAAAGCCTAACTTCTTGAAGCAGGATCTTTCTAAGCCATTTGGCCTGTCTTATTTTGCTTAGAGGTTGGTTCTTTGCTTTTGAAACATAAAAAATTGCACTGTCAACTTAAAAGGAGAAGGACAGTGAAACTAGTTAGCTTGAAATATTAAAGCTTGGAAATTTTTTCTTATTTCTTCTTCACTCCATTAATTGGGCTTAGATAAGCTTCTTGCTGCTGGTAGATCTGAAGCAGCAGGCCCTTATGCTGCAAAGGAACAGCCTTTTCTCCTTATCACAACTCGTGTGTTCAGTTGAAGTCCTGTGGCATCTGGCTGTGTCCCCAGCACTGCAGCCTCACCGTGAGTAGGGTGTAGTCAGGGACAGGAGAGCCCTGTGAGACAGCAGCTCATTGCAGAGATAAAGCAACCATGTCGAGACAAAATGCACAAGCGACAAGATGTATAGATTCTATGTGCGCGCTTTGATGAATTTTGAATAAATGTAAATCCTGCATGACCAACACCCTAGTGAAGATTTGGAACATTTCAACCTCACCAGCTTCCTTTGCGCGCCTTGGCCCCCAGCCCTGCTCCCCCCATGCCCCTCTTCTCAACAGCCATGGACCTGATCTCTGTCGCCTCTTGTCAAACGTACACAGCAGGTGCTCAACATGTCTGCTTCTTTGCTCGACGTGAGGGCAGTTTGACCCATGCCACGTTCGTGTGCGTGCCAGTGGTTGATCCCTTCTTGTTGCTGACTACTCTTCATCTTACGAGTAGAGCACAGATTGTGAGTGGACGTTCACCTGTTGTTGGGAGATTTGGGTTGTTTTTAGGTTTGGCCAATTATTAATAAAACTGCAAGGAACACTTGTTTACATGCCTTTTGTTTCATCTCTTTTGTGTGGAATTGCTGGAAGTCACAAGGTTGGCACATGTATATAAAAAATATAGCAATATGTTTTCTAAAGTGGTTGTACCATTTCACACTCTTGCTGACGTTGTTATGAAGATTCTGGGAGCTCCATGGTGTCAGAAGCAATTGACATTGTTGGTCATTTAAGTTGTTCATGTGGGTGTACAATACTATTTCACTCGAGCTTCTCTGATGAAGAGTGACGTTGATTTTTTTTTTATTTGCTTATTGATCATTCGTGAACTTTTCTTTTTTCCACAGTGTCTGTCAAGTCTTTTGCCCGTGTTCAGTGGATTTTCTTTGTCAAGTTTTTTGTTGGATAAATGTATCACAGAAGTCTGTGCTTTGCTTTTATTTTTCTTGGTAATTGTGAAAAACAAATTTTAAATTGTGGAGGAAATTGAATTTATCCTTATGTGAGTAGTGTTTTCTGTGTGCCAAGAAATCATCAAATATGCCAGTATCGTGAAGTTTTTATCTTCAATTTTATTCTTGGGTCTTACAATTTTAGCTTTTGTCTATGATTGATTTCAAATTCATTTCTATGTGGGATTTAAGGTAAGAAGCCTGCTGGTTCATTTATTTCACATGTGGATTGGCAGGTGTTCTAGTACCATTTGTTGAAAAGACTACCCTTCTCCATTGAATACCCTGGTCATAGTGTTTGAAAATCAATTAACTGTGTGTGTATACACATATATATATATGAATATCTGTTCTATTAATATATTTGACTATCCTATATTTGCAGTACAACACTGTCTTAGTAAATGTGCCTTTATATCAACTCTAGAAATCAGGTGGCAGGAGTCCTACTACTTTGCTAATTTATTTTTCCAAATCGTTTCAGATAAATTAGGTCATTTGTATTTCTATGTAATGTTAGAATCAGCTTGTTAGCAATACAAAAACAAAAGCCTGCTTTTTTGAGTGGAAAAACATTGTATGTATAAGATAATCTAGAAAGTAATGACATCCTAATAATATTGAGTCTTCTACCCTTTGGGCATGAAAATTCTATTTATGTGGATTGTCTTTTAATTTCTCTTAGGAATATTTTGTAGTTTTCACTGTATATGTCTTGCACATTTTCTTGTTTTTCCAGCTATTTCACCAAGTTCTTCATGTTTTTTACTGCTATCCTAAATATACATTTACATTTTTTTCTAATTGTTTATTGCCAATAGGCAGAAATGCAATTGTTTTATGTTGACTTTGAATCCTTCAATCTTGTTAAATTCTAGTAATTTTTAATATTTTTAGATATCTTATGATTTTCTACATGGACAACTATCATTGAGAATGATTTCTTAGTCTGCAATTTTTATGCCTTTTTTTCTTTATTTTGCCTAATTGCTCTGCATTGCAAATACATTGAATAGAAATGATAAAAACAAATAAGGTTGCCTCATTGTTGATTTTGGGGGGAAAGCAGCCAATAAATTATCATTTAATAACATATTAACTAAGTTTTTCATAGATGCCATTCACGAGTTTACCGGACTGAAGGAGTTTCCTTCTGTTTCTAATTTACTGAGATCGTTTATTCTCGTGTTCATCCTTATGCATTGAGCTTTGCCAAATACTGTTTTTGTATCCAGTGAGATGATCACATTACTTATCTTCTTCACTCTGCTATCATGAATTGACTGATTATATTAGAACGCGGCACTAGCCTTTTGTATTTCCCGCGTATTTGTGATCCCTGCGGCTCTTCATTCATGCCTTTAGATTAGAGCTTCCACCTGCCATCAGTTACCTTCAGTCTAAAACATGTCTGTTAATATTTCTGGTAGTGCAAATTGATAGGTAACTATTCTTCTGTTTTTGTTTATCTGAAAGTTTCTTTATTTTACTCCTTTGCTGAAGGATATTTTGGTAGGATTTAACGTTCTGGGTGTATCTTTTTTTATATTTCCTCTTAGTGTTCCATATTAATAGACGCCATTCTGTTATCTTGCTTCCACTGTTTCTGATAAGAAGTGGGCCCACTTTCCTATCATGATTCCCCTCTACATAACATGTTGCATTTTTCTGATTATTTTCTGGATTTTCCTTTATCTTTTATTTTCAGTGGTTTGACTATGATTTGTCTAGTTTTTATTTCCTTCGTACTCTTTATGCGTGGGTTGTGTCACTCCTCTTAAGCTTATAAGTTGGTGTTTTGCCCAAATAAGGGAGATTTCTGACCATTGTTCCTGCTCCTTTCCCTCTCTGCCTCCCCTTGTGTACTTCCAAGTGCAAGTACATTTGATGAGTTGATATTATCTCACAAATACCTGAGACTGTATTTAAATCTTGTATCATTTCTTCTCTGTTTTATTTAATTTCAAAATATTAAGGGGGTACAAAGTGTTTTTGTTACATGGATTAATTGGATAACGGTGAAGTTAGGGCTGATTTGTAGTGCCCATTGTACCTGATAGATAATTTTTCATTGTTCACCCCTCTGTCCTCAACTGTTCTTTAGATTAATAATTTCCAGGAGTCTGATTTTTTGTTCACTTACCTATTTTTCTGCCATCTCCAATCTGCTGTTAAACCCATCCAATGGCTTATTTATCTCAATTATTTTGCTTTTCAGTTCTAGAATTTCCATTTGCTTCTATTTTATAGTTTCCATTTCTCTGCTGAGATCCTCTATCTTTAAACATATTTTAATAGGTAAATTAAAGTCCTTGGCTGCTAATTGCAATATCTGGGTCATCTCAGGGTCTATTTCTATAGACTATTTCTTCAAAAATTGAGTATGGCTCACATTCACCAGCTTATTTACATATCTAATAAATTTTCTATGAATGATGAAATGAGATGAAATCAAGTCACACTGAGCCCTCTTATAATTGCTGAAGTCAAACGTGACTTGAGTATTACAAATTTAATACAGTTTATTCCTTTCTTAAAATGTGTATACAGGCTCAAGGCGCTTGTGGCTCAGCCGGCTGGGGCACCAGCCACGTACACCTGAGCTGGCGGGTTGGAGTCCAGCCTGGGCCCGCCAGACAACAATGATGGCTGCAGCCAAGGAATGGCTGGGCGTTGTGGCAGGTGCCTGTGGTCCCAGCTACTTGGGAGGCAGAGGCAGGAGACTCGCTTGAGCCCAGGAATTGGAGGTTGCTGTGAGCTGTGATGCCACAGCACTCTACCCAGGGTGACAGCTTGAGGCTCTGTCGCAAAAAAAAACACCAAACATG
>CAUYON010085488.1:0-11649 GCA_963573935.1 Arctocebus calabarensis | reverse complement strand
TTTTATCCAGTGAGAATCAATTTTTGTTAATGGTGAAAGGTGGGGGTCCAATTTTAGTCTTCTATAGGTTGCCAGCCAGTTCACCCACTACCATTTGTTAAACAGGGAGTCTTTCCCCCACTGAATATTTTTGATAGGCTTATCAAAGATCAAATGATGATAAGTAGCTGGGTTCATCTCTTGGTTCTCTATTCTGTTCCATAAATCTACCTCTCTTTTTTTTTTTTTCCGTTTTTTATTAAATCATAGCTGTGTACATTCATGCAATTATGGGGTACTCTGTGCTGGTTTTATATATAATTTGAAATATTTTCATTGAACTGGTTAACATAGCCTTCATGGCATTTTCTTAATTACTGTGTTCAGACATTTATATTCTGCATTTAGTAAGTTTCACCTGTACCCTTCTAAGATGCACCGTAGGTATGGTCCCACCAGTTACCTTCCCTCCACCTATCCTCCCCCCCTCTTTTTCCCTCCCTTGATCCTTTCCTCATACTCTTGTGCTATAATTGGGTTATAGCTTTCATACTAAAGCTATAAATTAGTTTCATAGTAGGGCTGAGTACATTGGATATTTTTCTTCCATTCCTGAGATACTTTGCTAAGAAGAATATTTTCCAGTTCCATCCATGTAAACATGAAAGAGGTAAAGTCTCCATCTTTCTTTAAGGCTGCATAATATTCCATGATGTACATATACCACAATTTATTCATGGGTCTATGGGTACTTGGGCTTCTTCCATGACTTAGCAATTATGAATTGGGTTGCAATAAACATTCTGGTACAAATATATGAGTTATAATGTGATTTTTGGTCTTCTGGATATATACCTAGTTACCTCTCTGTTTTTGTGCCAATACCATGCTGTTTTGATCACTATAGCTTTATAGTATAGCCTGACATCTGGTAACATGATACTTCCTGATTTGTTTTTATTTCTGAGTAATGTATTGGCTATTCAAGGTTTTTACTGAGTCCACATAAAATGTAGCACTATTTTTTCAAGCTCTTTGAAGTATAACAATGGTGCTTTAATAGGTCTTGAATTAATTCTGTAGATTGCTTTGGATAGTATGGACATTTTAACAATGTTGATTCTTCCCAACCATGAGCATGGTATAATTTTCCATTTGTTAACATCTTTAGCTTTAGTTATTTCTTTTCTCAGAGTTTCATAATACTCTTTATAGAGATCTTTCACGTCCTTTGTTAGGTAAATTCCCAGATATTTCATCTTCTTTGGCACTACTGTAAAAGGAATAAAGCCTTTAACTATATTTTCAGCTTTACTGTTGTTAGCATATATAAAAGCTACTGATTTCTTTCTTTTTTTTTTGAGACAGAGCCTCAAGCTGTCATCCTGGATAGAGTGCTATGGCATCACAGCTCACAGCAACCTCCAATTCCTGGGCTCAAGAGAGTCTCTTGCCACCACCCCCCAAGTAGCTGGGACCACAGGCGACCGCCACAACGCCTGGTCATTTTTTTTTTTTTTTTTTTTTTGAGACAGAACCGCAAGCGGTCACCCTGGATAGTGTGCTGTGACATCACAGCTCATAGCAACCTCCAATTCCTGGGCTCAAGCGAGTCGCTTGCCTCTGCCTCCCAAGTAGCTGGGACTACAGGTGCCTGCCACAATGCCCGGCCGTTTTTTGGTTGCAGCCGTCATTGTTGTTTGGTGGGCCCGGGCTGGATTCAAACCTGCCAGCTCAGGTGTATGTGGCTAGTGCCTTAGCTTGTTGAGTCACAGGAGCCGAGCCCTGGCCATTTTTTTTTTTGGTTGCAGCTGTCATTGTTGTTTGGCAGGCCCGGGCTGGATTCGAACCCGCCAGCTCAGGTATACGTGGCTGGCGCCCTCGCCCGTTGAGCCACAGGCACTGAGCCAAAGCTACTGATTTCTAAGTATTGATTTTGCATCCTGAGATGCTGCTGTATCTCTTGATTGCTTTTAAGAGTTTTGGACTTTCTATCTCAGCCTTTCTAGTTTGGTATGTAATCAAAGACCTAGAGGTGACTGTAATATTAGGAGTGATCGCCTTTAACTTCTAGGAATTTCCTGCCATTAATTATTTCATATTAGAATTTGAGTATTTCTTATCTAAAATGCTTAGAAACAGAAGTTTTTTAAATATTAGATTTTTTTTGGATTTAGGAATATTTGCATGTACATAATAAGGTATTTTGGGGATGGGACCTAAGTCTAAACACAAAATTTATTTATGTTTCTTATGTAAATAGCCTGAAGGTAATTTTATATAATTTTTTAATAGTTTTGTGCATGAACTAAAGTTTTGACTGCAACCTGTCCAATGAGGTCAGGTGTGAAATTTTCCATTTGTGGTGTCATGTTGGTGCTTAAAAATTTTTGAATTTTAGAACACATATGATTTCGTATTTTCTGATTGGGGATGTTCAACAATCTCTGCTTCTTTAAGTAGAACAACGTCAATTTCCCTTTAGACTCAATACCTAGTTATGTGGAGTTGTGATTATATTCTTTTGTTTAAGGCTGCTCTACTCTGATAGGCATTTAATCCCTGGTTTATCAACTTATAGAACGGTATTGAGTCTTCTTGTACAGTGTTCTCAGTCTAAAAACCCTTCATTTTCTTCCATTTTCCCCTCCCCCTTGCTTGGCAGATTTCTCACTTTAAGAATATAGTTCAGGCATCACCTGTTTTAAGAAGTCTCCCTGACCTCCTCTCCTGTCTCTGGGCTAAAGTCCTATTATTCTGTATTCCTTTATCATCTTACGTATATAGGTGATAGACATATATTAATATTTATGTTGTAGGCACTCTCACTAGAAGATGAGCACTTTGGGATAGAAATCACATCTAAGGGATTTTTGTGTTCATAATGCCTAATGTGCTTTTATTGAATTATCATCTGACCAATGACTAAATGATTGATTTTATTTCTAGTGTCATCTTTTCTGGACATTGTAAACATAACACCATTTTTTTATGGTATAATTTTTTTTTCTATTTGAGGGACTAATATGCTTGATCAATAATTGTAAGACTAAAAGACACAGACAATTGGGTGGTGCCTGTGGCTCAGTGAGTAGGGCGCCAGCCCCATATAATGAGGGTGGCGGATTCAAACTTGAACCCAGCCAAACTGCAACAACAAGAAAAAAATAGCCAGGTTTTGTGGCGGGCACCTGTAGTCCCAGCTACTTGGGAGGCTGAGGCTAGAGAATCGCCTGAGCCCAAGAGATGGAAGATGCTGTGAGTTGTGACTCCAAGGTAGGAGGGCAACAAAAATGAGACTCTGTCTCTAAAAAAATTAAAAAAAAAGACATAGACAATCTTTCATCTCTTTTGTCATATAAGCACCAGAGCCAAACTGTTTTCACACATAATTTACCACATTTGAAAACACTGTAACAACATGTACATTTTAACATATGTTAAATAGATTGAACATCTTTATTTTTTAAATATGTATTTGTATAGAACTTTGAGTTTTAGGTGAATGTTAACCTTTCAAACCCATTCTATTCTGAAAGAATAAATCTACTACTTTGTTATTAGGCATTGGGATAAAAAAATCATGCTGTGACTTTTTGTATTGCTAGTGTTACGTTTGATCAGTATGATTTTAATTACTTAAAATATTAAAGTATTTTTTTAACCATTTGGCATAATCCTAAAAATTAACTAGTTACAAGGGTAATCAATGTGAAAATAGAAATATAGATAGACTTATTTTTTGCCAGTGTCAGTACTATTTTAATTTTCCAAAGTATAAATTTTCATCTTTGAAAGACTTTGTTTGTTTGAACCTTATAGCCTATAAAAAACAAAGGCACTTTTTTGTGTGTGAAACTAAGTCTAATTTTGTCACCCTGGTTTGAGTGCTGTGGCGTCATCATAACTCATAGTAACCTCTTGGGCTCAAGCCATCCTCTTGCCTCAGTCTCCTGAGTACCTGGGACTATAGGCACCTGCCACAAAGCTTTTCTAGTTTTTCTATTTTTTAATAGAGATGGCATCTCACTCTTGCTCAAACTGGTTTTGAACTCCTGAGGTCAAGCAGTCTGCCCACCTTGGCCTCCCAGAGTGCTAGTTTATTTTGTTTTTGAGATTTGGTCTCACTCTGCTGCCTAGGCTGGACTGTAGTGGCTGGATCACAGCTCACTGTAGCCTTCACTCTTAGGCGTAAGCGACTCCCGCTTCCACTCAGACAGTTTTTTAATGTTTTGTAGAGATGGGGTCTCCCTATTGCCCAGGCTGAATGGTAGGTTCTTCAGGTAAAAGCTAACATCCTTAGTAGTTTTAAGAGCAGTATTTCAAAATGTATCATAGATGTGTATTTGGAAGTTTGTTTTTTAAAAAACTGAAATACTGAGAAGAATGGAGAAAGATATAAGATGCCATTTATACAACAGAAAATACATGTAATATAAAATATAAGGGGTCATTTTCCTTAAAAAGGTGTATTAGGGATTTTTACTTTAAACATTAGGGTTGTGAAAGGTTTCATGATGTTTTCTAGGCACTGCAGACTCAGGGGACTTAATTGTTGGTGTGGTCTTGACTTGCAGAGTAGGTTCTTTGCCTGTTCTGTGTTCCCATGGCTTTTGCTGTTGCTGTTGCTGCTGTTTATTTATAAAGGTTGTCACACATTACTGTAATTACCTCTCCTGTTTTTTTGCTCAGCTCTGAGGTTTATGAGAGCTAAGGATTGTAGATGTTTACTTGCTATTGTGTAATGAGTGCTTAATATTTATGGAATAAATGATGTAAACAAGCAGAAATGTGGATTTTTTTTTTTTATCGCTAGAAGTAATTGTTTTGGTTCATGGTGACTTTGAAATGCTTAAATAAATAATTAAAGAAAAATTGAATTAGCTTTAATATTAAGATTATTTTATACTAATTCATTGTATATCTAGTAACTAGAATTATCTAAATTATTTATTTGGAATGCATAATTTATCTTTTCTGCATAATCATTTACTATCTGCCGTTTAGGAAATTATTTTATACTTAAATCTTATTCTTTGATATTTGTTCTATGAATTATTTAATTTTTAATTATGAATTCTTCATACAAAATAATACAACTATATTTTAAATATTTCACAAATTCTTTAGGAAGTAAAACTTCATATTCAGCTTCCACTGGAGAAGGCAAAAATTCATATTTTTCAAAGTTGATAATACAGGTTAAATTTTCACATGGATAGAGGTACCTGGATCTTATATGCTAACTCATCTCTAAAAATTTGTAATCTGCTGTAGATCTCTGGCATTTGTACTAGCTTTACCACTGACCAGTTGGGGATGGGGTCTAAGAGTGCTGCTTACTTTGATTTTAACACTGTTGCTTATTTTTACACTAAGTCAAGTGCAGATATAATTTTCATTTATTTCTCATGGTGGGTACAGGTTGGTTGAAACATTTAGAAAGGACTAAGGCTCCTGGATAACAAAGGAAAGTAATGTGGAAATTAGATTTATTTTACTCACACTAAAAGAGGCCTCACTCTGGCCTCTGACGTGTTTGTGAACTCCTGTCCTTCTGTCCCTTTCTTGCTCGTTTTCATCACAATGGTCTCCTTGCTGATAACTGGACCTTTCTGCATGTCCCTGTGTTACTGTCTTTTTTTTTGGGGGGGGGGGAGGGAACAGAGCCTCAAGCTGTCACCCTGGATAGAGTGCTGTGGCATCACAGCTCACAGCAACCTCCAAATCCTGGGCTCAAGTGAGTCTCCTGCCTCTGCCTCCCACGTAGCTGGGACTACAGGCGCCAGTCACAACGCCTGGCTATTTTTTGGTTGCAGGCGTCATTGTTGTTTGGCAGGCCTGGGCTGGATTCGAACCCGCCAGCTCAGGTGTACGTGGCTGGCGCCTTAGCCCATTGAGCCACAGGCGCTGAGCCTGTTTTACTGTCTTTGAACCAGCTGTTCTTCCTTCTTTAAGGCCTTGATTAGATTTTACCTTCTGGATGAGGTCAGCCATTATTACCCTCTATATTATACCCCCATCCCCACTCCTGGGTCTCTTTACCCTGCTCTGCTGTATTCATTTAATCCTTTAATCACCTCTAATAGACTTGATAATTTATACTTGATTAATTATTAATGTTTATCTCTTGCTACTAAAATGTAAGTTTAATAAAGAAGAGTTTCTTTGTTTTTGTTGCTTTGTGGAAGTCATTACTTTATCAAACATATATGTCAGGTACCTACAACACTATTGTATGTTGTATAAAAGATGGTCAGTCATTATTTGTTTAATAAATGATTAATTTAGCTCTTGCAAGACTGAGTTTATTCTTCAGCTTGTGATTCGTAACTAGACTGCCTCATCCCTCATCTCTATCCTTTCTTTTTGTTATATAGACCCTTTGACTATATCTGGAAATTTTTTTTAACTCCAAATCCAAGACAGTCAGGCCTAGAAAGATTAAAGACCACCCTTTATTGCCATCTAAGTTGTTTTTAACTCTGCTTGGGATGTTTGTACTTTGGCAAAAATCATGTTACACCATAGGAGTGTGGCCCTATTCTGTGGTCTTAAGATGTGGCTGTGTTAGGCTGTGGCTTTCTCTCTGTATTCCCAAGGCAGGGCTCATTCCCAAATATATGGTGGCAATGGGCTATCTTACCTATTACGTTTTGCAAAATTCCAGCCTGGAACAGAAAAGAGCTTTAGTGGTGGTATAGTCACCAAGTAAATAGAACCAGTATAATAGGTTTGTTTTTTTATACCTGCCCCAGGTTTAAGAAGTTCTTAGCAAGTAGGTGAATGAGGTTGTAGTTCTGACTATGTAACTGATTTATTATGTGACCTTTGACAAATTATCTGAATTTGTATTTCCTCATTTGTAAAATTGAACTGAATTGTGCTTTTTTTTGGTCCCTATTTCTGTCCCTGTTAGCTGTATAATCAGAAATATTTTAAAATAGCACTTAAATTAATAACCATGTTTATTATATATGATTTATATTTGGTATTTTAGGTACTGGATACCTAAAAACAGTTGAGTGTAGGACCTAGCAAGAATTCTTTTCTTATCTACTTTCATAAGATATACAGATTTGTGATAACAATATGGAATTCAGTTAACTAGAAAATTAATTTGAGTCTCTGGACATGATAAATAACTCATGGTCAGAGTCTTAGAGACAGAGTCTCACTTTGTCGCTCTTGGTAGAGTGCTCTGGCGCACAGCAGCTTCCAGCTCTTGGGCTTAGGTGATTCTCTTGCCTCAACCTCCCAAGTAGCTGGGACTACAGGCACACACCACAAGGCCTGACAATTTTTTTGTTGCAATTTGGCTGGGGCTGGGTTTGAACCCAGAACCCTAGGCATATGGGGCTGGCACCTTACCCACTAGGCCACAGGCACCGCCCTCTACTTAACCTCTTTTTCTCTTCCTTCTTTCTCTCATTTCTTCTTCATTCCTAATATTATCAATTGCACAATTTTACTTTATTTACTTAAAGAACAAAAGGATGATACTTTAAAGGTATTTTTCATGAATTTTGCTTTTGAATCTTTGTGTTATTTATCATTTTATCTACCGAGTATCTAGCAGATTGTACTTAGTATGTGCTCCTTAAATGTTGATTGAATGAATGAATTTTCTTTTATTTTTCTTGAATACTAAATTAACAAAGAAAGTGATTTTAAAATTTTTATTGTTTTAAGAAAGGTGACTCTTGTGATGGTGGGACTCGATAATGCTGGTAAAACAGCAACGGCAAAGGGAATCCAAGGAGGTAAGCTGAAAATATTCATATGCTTTCTGAACTCTATTAAATTATTCCGAATTATTTACTTATTTATGATAAATTGCTTTATTACCTATTAATAATAATAATTGAGTATAGATAGTTTTCATTCCATCATTCTTAGTGATGATTGATATGGTGAATAGGTTCTGGCTTAGTGGTACCAACCTATTATCATGTTTTAGATTTTAATAGATAAAGGGATGCAGAGGTTCCTTGAGATCTTTGATCAGCTGGGAAGGATTGTTTCTGTATTATAGACAACGGGAAGGGAAAAAAAAAGCGACATGCCCCTGCCTTTTAGGATACTCAATTTCTATTTATAGAACATATTCAAAGTCAGAATTTAGTCACAAGTCTATGCTTAGATGCAAGGGAGGTAGAAGTAATAGGTCATTAAATCTGAAAAGTCCAATTTCAGATCAAAAGTTTATTATATCTCAAACAAGAAGCAGTACAATTAATCAAAGTATGCGCCTAAACTGTGTGCCTATACTATCGACATGGTTTTGCCATCTTAATGGTAAGTTGTTTACGCCATCAGTAAAGAAGCCTGGAGAGTGAGTGGCAATTAAATGGCAAAAGGCCTTTTCTATAGCTTGTTGAGAAATGGATATGATTCCTTGCAAGAAAGGATAGTTGTTGATGTTGGGTCAGGTGAATATGGTGGAAGACAGAACATTTCTAAGTCCACCTTCTGTAGTTTGAGCAGTGTTGTTTATGGGACAACATTGTCTTGCAAGAGGATTGGCCTGTCTCTATTGACCACTCTCAGCTGCTTAGTCACAAGCATCCTCATCATGTCATCCATTTGGTTGCAGTAGACATCTGTTGTGATCCATTGGCCAGGTTTTGTGAAGCTGTAGTGGATAATACCAGAGGTGGATCACCGAACAGACACCATTAGCTTTTTTTGATGAATATTCAGTTTTGAACCGTGTTTTGGCACTTCATCTTTATCCAGCCATTCTGCTGAATGCTTGATATTGTAAAAAAGAATTCATTTTTCATCACACATAACAATACATTGTAGAATGGTTTGCCTTTATGTTGTGATAGCACCAGATGCAAGCTTTGGGATGATTTACCTTCTGACATGCAGAACCCATCTATCCAGCTTCTTTACCTTGCCAGTTTGTGTCAAATGGTCAAATATTGTTGGAATAGTGAGGTCAAACTTTGCTGCTAATTCATGCGTTGGTTGAGATGGATTCACCTCCACCACAGCTTTAAGTTCATCATTATCCACCTTGGTCTCAGGTTGCCCATGTGGCTCATTTTCAACATTAAAGTCACCAGAATGGAACTTCTCAGATCATCCTCATACTGTGCATCCATTAGCCACATCCATTGTAAACACTTCATTAATATTTTGAGCCATCTGTGCTGCATTGATTTCACAATGGAATTCATATTTGAAAATAACATGAATTTTTAACTTATCCTTGGTTTCACAAAAATTGCTCTAAAAAATTTCAAAAGATAATCACAAGCCAAAATGTATGTTTGAAGGAATGAGGATGTACCTTTACAATAATCACCCCCAAATACTCCCAGAAGTGTTAAAGTGAAATGTCAGAGATATCAACTGTCAAACTTTGTACTTAAGGAAATTGGACATTTCTTACTTTAATACCCTAATAGCCACCATAGTTCTCATTACATCTCTTGATGCCATTTATCAATATTACATCTCATTGGATGCATTTAGTTGGTTAGTCTGAGTGTTTTGTATTAGAATATAGCAGTATCTGTACAAGTGACTTTACTGGGCATTGTCTATCACCAATTAGGCATCTTTTGAATTGGGGAAAAAAAAACTAACATATGTATGTTTCTAAAAACTGATGATTATAACAATACATTTTGGGTATCAAATAGTTGGGAGTATTATCTACTAACATCTTGCAAAATGTTTTCTTCTTTTGGAGAGAACATTTTGTTATTACAAATTCTACTGTGTGATAGTAGATGCAAATTATATATTAGCTATGGAGTCATCTAAAGCTTTATTGGTAGCCCTTGTGCTATCTTCTAGGTTGTATCTTCTCATAGTAGCACTCACTGTCACCATCTAAGCCAGAGGTTAGCAATATTTTTTTATAAAGAGCCAGATAATAAATTTTTCAGACCTTGGTCCCTTGCACTATGCATTGGAGGTTGTAGTGTGAAAACAACCATAGACAAGATGCAAACAGCATGAAAACACACTTGACCATGTTATGATAAAGTTTATTTATGAACCCCAAAATTAACTTTTCTTTCTTTCTTTTTTTTGAGACTGAGTCTCACTATGTTGCCCTCAGTAGGGTGCTGTGGCGTCACAGCTCACAGCAACCTCAAATTCTTGGGCATGAGTGATTCTCTTGCCTCAGCCTCCCAAGTAGCTGGGACTACAGGCGTCCACCACAACACCTGTCCAGTAAGGGTATTGCAGGATCAAATAGGAGGTCTAAGTTGAGTTCTTTGAGCTTTCTCCATACTTTCTTCCAAAAAAGCTATATTAGTTTGCAGTCACACCAGCAGTGTAGAAGTGTTTCTTTCTCCCCACATCCATGCCAGCATCTGCAATTTTGAGATTTTGTGATATAGGCCATTCTCACTGGAGTTAGATGGTATCTCAGAGTGGTTTTAATTTGCATTTCTCTAATACTTAGGGATAATGAGCATTTTTCAAGTGTTTACTGGCCATTTGTCTGTCGTCTTTAGAGAAGATTCTATTCATCTCTCTTCCCCATTGATGTATGGGATTATTGTTTTTTTTCCTATAGATTAATTGAAGTTCTGTATAGATCCTGGTAATTAAACTTTAGTTAGATTCAAAATGCGCAAATATCCTTTCCCATTGGGTAGGTTGTCTATTTGCTTTGGTTTTTGTCTTCTTGGCTGTACAGAAGCTTTTCAGTTTAATTAAGTCCCATTTGTTTATTGTTGCAGTTGTTGCTATTGCCATGGCAGTCTTCCTCATAAAGTCTTTCCTGAGGCCAATATCCTCTAGTGTTTTTCCTATTCTTTCTTTGAGGATTTTTATCATCTTATGTCTTAAATTTAAGTCCTTTATCCATCTTGAATCAATTTTTGCGAGTGGAGAAAGATACGCATCCAGTTTCAATCTTTTACATATGGATGGATATCCAATTCTCCCAGCACCATTTATTGAATAGGGAGTCTTTCCCCCAGTGAACACTCTTGTTTGGTTTATCGAAGATTAGATAGCTATAAGTTGTTGGTTTCATTTCCATATTTTCTATACGATTCAAAGTATCTATGTCTCTATTTTTGTGCCAGTACTATGCTGTCTTGACCACTATGGCCTTTGTTATACAGCCTAAAATCTGGTATGGTGATAACCCCAGCTTTGTTTTTGCCTTAGCTATACGGGGTTTTTTTCTGGTTCCATACAAAGTGTAGAATCATTTTTTTCAGGTCTTGAAAATAGGAGTGCTGGTATTTTAATAGGGATAATGTTGAATGGGTAAATTGCTCTGGGAAGTATAGATATTTTAACAATGTTGATTCTTCCCAGCCATGAGCATGGTATGTTCTTCCATTTGTTAAAGTCCTCTGCTATTTCCTTTCTTAGGGTTTCATAATTTCCTTTAAAGAGGTCTTTCACTTCTTTTGTTAGGTATATTCCTAAGTATTTCATTTTCTTTGGGGCTATGGTGAAGGGAGTTGTGTCCGTAATTAACCTCTCATCTTGACTGTTGTTGGCATATACAAAGGCAATTGACTTATGGACATTGATTTTATATCCCGAGACATTACTGTATTCTTTGATGACTTCCAAGAGTCTTGTAGTTGAGTCTTTGGGGTTCTCTAAGTATAAGATCATATCATCAGCAAAAAGGGAGAGTTTGACCTCCTCTGCACCCATCTGGATGCCCTTTATTTT
>CAUYON010085483.1:0-24993 GCA_963573935.1 Arctocebus calabarensis | reverse complement strand
GCTCAACAGGGTAAGGCGCCAGCCACGGACACCTGAGCTGGCGAGTTCGAATCCAGCCCGGGCCACCAAACAATGACCGCTGCAACCAAAAAATGGCCGGGTGTTGTGGCGGGCGCCTGTAGTCCCCGCTACTTGGGAGGCAGAGGCAGGAGACTCGCTTGAGCCCAGGAATTGGAGGTTGCTGTGAGCTGTGATGCCACAGCACTCTATCCAGGGTGACAGCTTGAGGCTCGGTCTCAAAAAAAAAAAAAGAAAGTCAGAAAAGGCACAGTAGTAACAGTAAAGCTAGGGTAAAGTGTGTTGGAAAAGGAAATTTAAAGAAAGTATTTTTCAATGTCCTCATTTCTATATAAAACGTATGTCTGTATGTCAAAATGCCGTCTCCAAGGCCTTCCTTACAAACTGGGCCAGCCTTTATGAGTTTGATCTAGAGCCACAATGTCAAAGATGGTGTACCAGCCACATGTGGCTGTTTAATTTAAATGGTTTAAAATCATATAAAATGTGAAATCCAGTTCCTCATTCAAATTATCTGTTTCCAAGTGCTCAATAGACACTTGTGCCTAGCGGTTACCACACTGGACAGCATAGACTGACAGATAAACAGATGTCCATCCACGCAGCAAGTTCTATTTCCTAGCACTGATGTAGAATCTTCTCATGACATTGATTCAAGGGTAAATTTACAAAAGCTAGCTGGGCCCCTTGCACATAGTAGATGCTCAGTGAAATATTTTGGAACCACTGAAGTAAGTTGGTTTCAGAATAAATAGGAAAGAGGGGAGGGGATTTATTTGTAGGAAGCAGATATGTGCAACTGAAACTTTAGTAAATCTGTTTATAATCAAGATTCTATGTGTGATTATAAACCTTTCTTCCTCAATTCTTAATGTATGATATTCATGGGATTTCACTGTTGTTCTTCTTGTGATTTTTATGACACATAACTTTCATTTATTTTAAAATAAAGCCAGACCAAAATATATATATATATACTAGGCTACTTGGTGTTCTTATACCTTTCTTGGATCAAGAATGGAACACCTGTTCTTTCTATAGAAAGATAGGATATCTGTCTTCTCTGTGACGTAGGCAAGTCTATGCCTCCCTTCCCCAATTTAAAAAATCATTTTGAAAAACAAGTCAATAAGCATGTGAAAGTACTTTGAAAACGATAATGTTCATATATTTTTTTAATTATGGCTGTAATGTTTTCAGGAGCAGTAAATTTCCTTATAAATCAACTGTTGGAGTCTGGTAAAGCTCAAAATATTAAAAGCCCTTCCCAGCTTAATAATTAACTTACCTGATCTGTAGCTTATTAAATTCAAACACCTGTCTTTTCTGTTAATGTTTAAAATCATCTGAAAGACATCATGTATGTTTATTTAGTCATAAAAAAAAAAAAAACACTGAGCCCACTGTCCCTTTCCCTGGCATCTGCTTTTCACTCTTCTTACCTCAACTTCAGTCTCAAAACTGTGCTTGTCTTTATCCTATCATATCTTTATGAACGCTCAAGGTTTAAGTCAGGAAATAAACAAAGCCATCCTCATACAAAAAGAAACTGTCAGCTTTTAAAGGATTCATTTGACAAGGAACAACGAAAGAACAGGGAGAAATTTTATTATCACCTTAATAATATCTAACCCTGATATTATTCTGATGGAGTTATTACCATTATTAGTATGCTTGAATGATTTTATTTAGGTGCCATATTGCTATATCTCATATATTCACATTTAAATGTTATAATAATCTTACTCTTTTTATTGCCAAAGCAATGCATTGTTCACTAAGCATTTTCACTTTGATTATCTCCCCTGAATCTCTTAGCTGCCCCTGGAGTTTGGGAAAGCAAGTACTTCTGTCTCACTTCTTCCTTAGGCTTAAAGAGAAGTGATTAGCCCAAAGTCACATAGCTGATAAACGGCAGAAGGAAGCCTTAAACGGCAGAAGGAAGCCTCAAATTCCACTGATGTTATCTCGGCAGACTTTCCAATCATTCATTGTCTGGAAACCAGGACATATATGTGGTTGCCAATTGCCTTAACTTTTCAGTGTTACCACTTTGATTAAGTCTCTGTCATTTTTTTACTGTTATAAATCTTATAAAGTTCCCCCCATCTTCCCCTCTCTCACTCCTGGCTCTCTGCTCTTTCTCATCTCCACCCCGTTCCCTCTCTCTAATATAAAATAAAGTTATACTTCTATATTCTTTTCCTTTTTTTTTTTTCAGTTTTTGGCCAGGGCTGGGTTTGAACCCACCACCTCCAGGATATGGGGTCAGCGCCCTACTCCTTTGAGCCACAGGCACCACCCTACTTTTATATTCTTTAAAAAAGTCTTATAAAGCTATGGAAACATAAACTTCAGAAAAAATTTTTTTAATATTTTCTCTCCATCTCCTACTCTCTGAGCTAAGCCAGGATTGTAAAACATCCTGTAAATGCCAACTAGGAATAGAAAGTTCATGGAGGCTTCTCTTAGTGCACAGGCAAAAACTTTCACAGAAACACGAAATCAAACCAGTCTCCAGTGCGAGAGTGTATTTTGCTATGAAGATTTTTTTTTTTCCTACTTAGGGTAAAAGATTGAAATACCATAGAAAAGATACATTTTCAGGAAATGGTAGGACAGTCAGTAACTGCACAGAAATGCCCCGAGCCCTGGTGGCACACGTGTAAAATGGAAATATTCATGAGGTTGACTTTTCGAACACCTTCTCATCACTGTTTGCAGGGAAGCGATCTTCCGGCCACTACACACAGCCCCACAAATAAGCTGGTCTGGGGAGGGGCTGTGCTCGGACAAAGTTCTCTTTGCCTTCAGGAGCTCCACAGAGATGGAATGCGGAAAGTGGGCAGAACGCCTCTGTGTAGGATGTGAAGTCTAAAGAATTGGCTCTCACATGTACCATAATTACAAATTGAGTTGTTTCAGAACTTGTACAGAATCAAGTACAGCTACGCAAAAGAACATACAGACAGGAACGCAAAACTCCTTTGAATAAACTTCTTTCAAAACCACCTGTATGTCTTGACTCTCTTTTGCCATGGTGCCTAAAACTTTTGACAGAATAGTTTGTAGAAAGTAGATATCTGAAAGATAATGGAGCTTACCCCAGCAATGTTAGCAGAGGTGAGTCTACACAGACAGCATCAGGAAAGACAGACGGTCATCACCAACCCTCCAGAGAAAATTTCTCTTTACTATTTTGCTAACAAAAAAGGTATTTTCTCATGACTTTAAATAATCAACAATTTTGAGATTTTCTTTGGAAGGATTTGGAGGATATTTCCAAGGTTTTCTCAAGCTCTTATTTAAATGAGAGTTTCCTATTTCCTTGAGTCTTGTTTATTTCAATAAGAATGCATATTTTTTAAAGAGTAGGATCGATTGCCAGGAGCCTGGACTTGAGTGCAAGTCTTGATATTAATTGTCCCTACATTATTTGCTTTTACAGCCAACTGGACAATGAAGAACAACTATAAGCATAGACCCTCTGCATTTAAGCCTACCTGACTCCAAACTGGGATGAGTTCTAAGACTGACACCATGGTGATTGGAAATAAGTCACAGACTATACAACGACCTGCTTTGCTCATTTTGAAAGTTGGGTCATTATCATATTCAACCCACACCGGGAATTTCTCTTACTCCTCCCACTTTATTCATTCTCTCTCCCTTAATTTGTATGCATTGACCTCCCCCAACAAAATCACAAATTAGCATTTAGACAGGGAGAACAACACTACATTTTGTTCCTCTATGCCTACATACATTTCAATGATTAGCATTATCCTTTGTAAATAGCGTTTGTATTAAACATTCATTAAATAAATAAGTGAATGACATATTGACCTTGGATAACTCAATCTCTGCCATCATGCTCCAGTTCCCCATATATTTAAATGAAGGTAGAGGGGTTGGAGAGGTGATAAAATATGGTGATTATGAGCATGAACCAGAGATGCAAGGTTCAAATGCTACATCCACAGCATGACCTTGGGCAAACTCCTCAGGTCCCCTTGTTTCTAGAGTTGTCGCTCCCTACCGGGTTCATGGTCTCATGAAATCAAGAGTGAATTCACAGACCAAGAGAGTAAGCCGCCAGAAGCAGAAGTTTCTGATAGAGAAATGCAGTGGAGGGGACCCTAGGGGGTTGCCTTGTTGGCTTGGGGTGCTAGGATTTTTCTACCTCCCTCTAGAGTCCCTCTCAATGGCTTGTGTCATTTTTGTGCTGTGCCTCTCTTGGTCCCCCCTCCCTCCAGCAGCAGTTTTTTTGTCCCTTTTATCCACCAACTCTGTTCTACTCATCCAGGGGCCAGGGCACATCTTTACTCATCCACTTTCTGTTTGTACAGCTCATCACCGGCCACAGTGTTCTTGGCTAGGTCTCAAGTTTTCATGTGGTTTTAGGTGGGTTTGGGTACCCCTCCTGAGTTCCCATCACTCTCATGGTTTCTCTTTCTCCCCTTTAACTTTCCTTTCCCTGCAGGCCCCCTCACTCTGATCTTCAATATCCTTGTCTATAAAATGGTAGTCATAATACCTGTCAAAACTGTTGTAAGGATTGTGTGAAACAATGCACGTATGATGTGTGGCATAAAGCAGTTTCTCAATAAATGGCTGCAGTAATAATGTCTACCATTTTTCTGTCTCTAAAAATCTATAAATCTATGTTTTCTCTGAGAAACATAGATTCAGCAAAAAGAGGTAATATTTCAGCTGAGAGTTAAGAGATGTCCTTGTGTTAACTAGAAGGTCAACAAGAGTAAGGATTTATACAATCAGAGGCAAAAGAGAAAAACCATATATTGTGAAAAGAGATCTTGTGTGTGCCCAATATTGAACTTGAAGAGCATATTAAAAAATTCTTCTTCTGGGTGGTGCCTGTGGCTCAAAGGAGTAGAGCACCAGCCCCATATGCTAGAAGTGGCAGGTTCAAACCCAGCCCTGGCCAAAAACTGAAAAAAAAAAAAAAAATTCTTCTTCCAGAAAGATGAAGTAGAAACAATTTTCCCTCTTCCTCCTGCCAAGCACAACTAAAAGATCTGGGCAAAAGCAAATATTAAAAGACTCCAAAATGTAGAGATATCAACCTTGGATCCTCAGGAATCAGTATACAACCCCTTGGATTTTGTTTTTGTCTCATATACCCTTGACTTTAAGAAATCAACAACAAAAAATGCCAACAAGCAAAAACACAAACAAAAAAATCAAATAGGAAAACAAGTCCCTAGTAAAAGCATGCTCTCTCTGAAGCTACAGTCCTCAACACCAAGCTGCAGGCTGGTACAGGTCTGTAGCCCATTAGAACTGGGCTACACAGCAGATGTCAGTAGCACAAACACACAAAACTTCATCTGTATTTACAGCCACTACCCATCATTCACATTACTGTCTGACTCCATTCCCAGTCAGATATCTGTAGAACTAATAGACTCAAGTTTACAGGATACAAGATAAGCATGAATAAAACCCAATGTATTTCTATATACTTTCAATGAAAACCAAAACGTAAAATGTTATACCACTTATAACACCCTCCAAAATAAATTAAGAGATAAGTGCTATAGGTAAAATCACAAATTTAGACATAAATTTAAACATAAATCTAACAAAACATATATAGGATTTATTTGCTTAAAAATTCAAAATGGTAAGGAAAGAAATCAAAAAAAGATACAAATAAATGGAAGGATTTACCATGTCCATGGACTGGTAGACTCAATACAGTGAAGAGGTTGGTTTTCTCCAAATGTATATGCAAATTTAATGCAATTCCTATTAAAATTTTAGCAAGTTTTTTTGTAGCTATATGCAAAAACTTATGTGGGAAGGAAAAGGAAGTAAAATACTAAAATAGTTTTGAAAAACAAAAGAAGTGTAAGAAATCAGTCTACTCAATTTAAAGACTTGTCACATAGCTGCAGCAATTCAGACTGTGCAATATTGGTGGAAGAATGGATGCATAGATCTTTGCAACAGAATATGGAACCCAGAAATCAGCACAACTGACGTGATAAGGATGTAGAAGCAACTCAGTGGAGGAAAGCTGGCCATTTCAATAAACGATGCCAAAGCAACTCAACATTCATAGGCCAAAACAATAAATCCCAACCTGAGTCTCACACCAAATGCAAACTTTAACTCAAAATGGATTATAGAATTAAATGGTAAACACATTGTACCTCCAAACATTTTTATAACACTCTGCTCCCCAACCTTTCCAAACTGACTCTTTCTTAATTTTATTGTTACAGAAGGACATTCATCAACTTAAGTGAAACATTTTCTCCATCCTCATTGATTTTTCTCATGGTATCCTGTTGATTTTACCTATAGTACTTATCTCTTAATTTATTATGATGTTTCAATAAATGTACTTATTGTTGATTATTTGAATTGATACCTACAAGAACCATGTCTATTTTGTTCAGGAATATGCTCCCATCACCCTGCATGACACAAGGAGCACAGTGGATGTTCCAAGAAATAATCTGCAGACATAGTAAATGAATCTGTCTTGGAAGGTCAAGGAGAACTTACAAAATAGAGCTCCAGAAGTCTGTCTGTGACAAAATAACTCTGCAGTTTTTCTACTGTGTTTGGTTACCAAGATTCCCCCATAATAATTCAGTTAGCTAGACTAAATTATTTAAACTCTGAGTTGTTATAGGTAGTGAATAAAATCATAAATAAAAACTTTACACTGTTGATTAGATAAAATGTTGGCTCCTTTCTCAAGCTGAGCTGACTTCTTTTTGACCCCTAAATACAACAGAATGAATGTGTAAGCAAAACTCTTTAAAATCCTAAATTCATTTAAAATTCGCATAACAGTTTCATTTGAGAACGTCTGTAGCTATTTGCAAAGGAGAATTATTAGCCCAAAAACAGAACTAAAAGGAATTATTTTTCCTAAATTGCATGATACTTCATAGGCATACAGAAGGTGAGAATTTTAAATGACTCACTTCTCTTTGAATTATACACAATTTTTTCTTGAGCACAGCAGTTCTTAATTTCTTATATCTGCTTGGGGAGAATGATGACCTTGGTCAGGGGAAGGAAGATTCTGCCAAACAAAACCAGATTCTACCTGCTTCCTGTAAGAAATGTTTAATAAGAGCAAAGCATGTCATTGAAGTGCCTTTACAGCCTTTATAGTCCAGTAACTCATCAGGATTTCATTCCTTCTGAATAATTCTATTCTAAAGAGAATAATAGTGGTCTTTGAAACTGACGAAGGGTTTTCATGACCCATTCTTGTTCTAGTCTATAAGGGAAACAGCTCGGTGAAACTTGGAGAGGGCATCATTTCTATTTGTCCAATACCATATACCTAGAGCTTGGGAATATTTCAGCCATTTGGTAGGTGATTGGCAAGTATTATAAGTGATCAAAAAGAAAACTCAGGTTGTGAAGGCAGACTGTAAACTAAGTAAAGATGTGAACAATCAAGGTAGGAAGGGGCTGTAGAAAAAAAGACCATTCCAACCTTCTGGTTCTGCATTTCAACCTTCTCTTCCATGTATAATAAACCTGAGAAGAGGTCTCTGTTTTTAAATTTTCCAGATATGATACTTGAACTTCAGGCAGGCCATTTCATCTTCATCCTTTTCTAATCCGTAGTAAATGATTTTCCAGAATTGAAGTCTACCTTCCTTTAACTTCCAAATGTAGGCCTTCATTATGATCTTTCTTCCCAAAATAGCTTACCAAAGTTTCAAGAAGGCCGTCGTGTCTCTGATATTCTAAAGTTAATTTAAACTCCCAATAGCTCGCTGAAAAGGGAAAGGCCCTTAAAAGTAGACTATGGATAAACTTCAGGATTCACATTCAGTAAACATAAGCTGATAAGCAAAAAGCCTCAGGACAATTATGAGAAAACCACTGTTAAACGTTATATTTTAACACTAAAGTGACATTTGACTTCTGCAATTATAAGAGATACAAGATACACTATATCAAACATTATCAAGTGTATATCGAGTATTACAATTTTAATAAATTTTCTTTCTTAAAATGTGTATAAATTTTTTGCAACCTCTGTATATAATATTTTACTAATTTATCTTCTTATTGTCTGCCTGCTTCTCTAACACAAAAAGGAGATGAGGGAATGGATTATTTTGAGTCTTTTTTGGTTTGTTACCATATCCCTAGCACCTAAATTGTGCCAGGCTTATAGTTGATGGTCAATAAATATTTGCTGAACAAATGAATAAATACATACCCTTAATTAGCCCCATTAATTTAACTCTACCTGAAGGAGAGAAAAGATTGATTGGTAATGAGCACATGCTCAATTAAAAAGCTATATGATATTTACCAGACACAATTTCTTCAGCGAAATCACATATGTTGTACAGTTAATTGAATAAAATTATGGAAATGTGAAGAGTAAATAGGCATTCTTTGCCTGTCTCTGATTACTGGTAACCAGCAATAAATCTCAACCAATTTGGCTGCTGTGGGCAGATCCTACACAACTCCCATGTCTCCTGCCTTCCAGGTATTTACACCTGTAAAATCTCTTCCTCTTCAGCGTGAGTGACACCAGAGACTTGTTTCTAATCAAAGGAGCACAGTAAAGGTGATGGATGAGACATCACTCCCTTGCCTAGGTCATGTTACCAGGCAAAGGTCAAGAAATTAAAGTCCTAAATAAGTTGAGATTGAGTTAATTAAAAGGAAAATTATCCTGAGAGGCCCTGATTAAACAGATGCGAGCCCTTAAAAGAGGCACTGGGACTTCCCCCAGGTGGGAGAGTCTCCTTGCCGGGTTAACCTTAGGGTTTAGGTTAAGGTCAGGGTTAGAGCCTAAGCCCAACTAGGCCAGGAATGATGGTGCCCTCTAGGACCTGAAGGAGACCTCCACCTACCACCAGCAAAAAAACAGGGCCTCCATTCATAAGCCACAGGAAATGAATTCTGCTGACAACATACAAGGTCAGAAAATTATGTTTGCCAACTCATCCTAGAAAAACTGCTGCAAACTTCATTGCTACCTATGATCACCTTCGAAGCACTCCCCTTGGGAAGCTATGCATGACACCACACTTCAAAGCCACTTTTCTAGAATGAGTTCATGAGTTTAATTGGCCAGTCTTGTAAATGAGATGGAAGCACATCGTCCCCACACAAGCTTCTAGAATGCAGCCTGATTGACACCTTGTGAGACCCTTAGCAAAACACCCCGCTAAGCTATGACTGGACCCCTGACCCCAGGGAAGCTTCAAGATAATGAATGTGCACTGCTTTAAGTCAGGACATTTGTGGTCACTTACACAAGAATCAAAAACTAACATTGGGGTTGCGTAATTCTAGTCCAGGCTTGATCTTCTCCACGCTGTTATTTGGTGCGATGCCCACATTTTCCTTAAGTTATCACTGATTGCAGCAAGTCTGGGATTTTGATCATGCTGTTGCTCGAAGTGATCTTTGGGGTCCAAGTCTTAATTTCATTAGAATAAGTGGGCACAGAGAGAAACAAAAGAAGGAAAGGAGAATGGAAGAAAAGGAAGGGAGGAGGGAAGGAACATTGAATAAAGCTCCTGCTTCACGTTACCCACTGTGCTTAAAATTTTCATATAAATGATGTCACCTAATCTTTGTTAAACGGGTCCTATTTCTGCTATTTTGCAGAAGAAAAACCAGATTAGGAAACAGTGAATGAATTACCCAAGTGTCATAAAGAGAATAAATCACTCCACAGATAATTCTGTAAAGTTTTCTTCAAAAGTAAGCTATATTCTAAATTGTTTTCCTTGTTGGTGTGGTTCTGCTGGTGACTTCAGTTTATTTTAGGCAATTACCATAGGTGATAATGCTACTATGCATTTTTTTAAAAATCCTTATTGAATTCTAACAAAGAAAATGTGTTAAAATTACAAATATTGATGTAGGCAATTAGCTAATTTTTAAGGAAAAAATATTTACAGTACTGAAAAATAATGAATGTGTTATTTGCAGTAACTTAATATTCAGCCACTTTAAATGCATAACACTTCTAATATTTTTCTCCTCTGTCTGGGTTAAGAATCATTATGAGAGTCCCAGTCCTCTATTTTGCATATATTATCAGATGCTTACTACATATGCAAGCTATTTAAAGGTACCTCTTGTAGCTAAAGCTAAAACCCAGAAGATAAGGCAACAAAGCAAAAATAAAGGAGATAGCAAGTCACCATATAAAAGTTTGTTCCCAAGAAGCATCTGTAAGAATAAGTTGCTGGTAATATTTTAATATTCCCAATGAGGGCAGTGCCTGTGGCTTAGTGAGTAGGGTGCTGGCCCCATACTTCGGAGCTGGCAGGTTCAAACTCAGCCCTGGCCAAAAAAAAAACTGAAAAAAAAAAAAAAAGTCAGTACTTAATATTCCCAATGAGACATGGCAGAAAAGGCGATTCCTTCCTTCATATCACCTGGGAAAATGAAGATGTTTTCACTGGGAAAGGGGACTTTGGAGTCAGACTTTTATTTCTAGCTGGGAATTATCAAGAGCTTCAAAAAGTGAAGAAGGAGAAAAAATTACCGTAGACCAAGAAAATAGCCAAGACTGTCCTCTTCCTAACTGACCTAGAAGTTGAAGGAGGCAAGGACTTAGGGGCCCTGGTTCTCGGTTTCAAGGGAACTTTCTGCCCTTTGTGGCCTGAGAAGTCCCACGCTTCATCTGCTAAGAGGATCTGCCTCAGCAGCGCAGCCCGCAGGCTCTGGGCCTGAGCCGGCCTGAATTCCAGCACAGCTGTGCTGCCTCTCGTGGGTAAAGGCATCTTGGGCATCTCCCTGTCCCTCCCTGTCTCCCCATCTGAGTGATGACCGTAACAATGGCACCTGTTCATAGGATGATTCGGAGCACAGTCCATGTGTCAGCACACAGCAAGTGCTCAATAAATGGTGGGTGCTGGTTGGTGCAATTATTAAGCAGCACAAGCAGCACAGCACAGCAAAGCAGCAATACACTCAGGATGTGAAGCCAGACAACCCGGGTTCAAAGCATCATGGCATCGCTTGCGAGATGTGTCCTCTTGGGCAACGTGTAATCGTAGACCCTCTATGCCTCAGTTTGTCTTTAAGGTGAGGATGATATTAATAAATACTGATTAAGGTACTGATGTGTATTAAGCAAGCTAATATTTGTACACATAAAGTGCTCAGGAAAGTTCCTGGACTATCAGGGCTTATTATATTTAAAAAACTAATCAAGTAATCTCAACTCGACCCGTCTCGCTCCACTGCACCGCTCTAGGGGTCTGCTCTTACCAATGGGCTCCAGCGGCCAGTTCCCTCAGGTTGCATCTGTGCTTAAACAGCCTCAAGGAAAATACAGAAAAGTCAGAAAAATTTTAAAAAGTCTCCAAAGCACAAGTTTCTGACCCTACCCCAACTTTCCACCAACTCCAGAGGGCAGGTGTAATTTCAGAGATGCTCTATTAGATGCCTTTTCCTCCCAGCTCATGTTTCCATGCAATAATTATCACCTAATTTCCTCCCACATGAAATGGGCTTTTAAACTTCCTGAACTCATTGCTGAAACCAAGCCAGAAACATTAATTCACAAGCAATCTTTTCCCAGCTTTAACGTCCCTTTTCCTATTTCAATTAGGGGAGCTTTTATATACAAAGAAAAAATTAAAAGGAAAAGATGAAAATGGAGGGGGATATAATCTCTTAAGATTCACCTTTCATATTTCTTTTTATAGGAGGCCTCTCATAATTCCCCAGGAAAACAGAGTTTCTCTCCTTGGTGACAGTATAATATTTGGGGAAAAAAATTCGACCGTAGACAATCTCATTGTTTCATAGTAATCAGGTGTAGAATAGAGAAGTTTATGATGTGGTAACAAATAAACCCAAATTTCTTTTTTTTTTATATATATATTTTTTAATTTTATTTTTTTTAATTGTTGGGGATGCATTGAGGGTACAAAGAATTAGGTTACATTGATTGCATTTGTTAGGTAAAATCCCTCTTATAATTTTGTCCTGCTCCCAAGAAGTATGCCATACACCGTGACCCCCATCCCTCTCCTTTCTCCCCTCTCCCTGTGACATCATTCTCCTACCCCCACCTCATATTACATAATCTACTGCCTTCCTATTAGAATGGAATACATTGGATTCTTGCTTCTCCATTCTCATGATGCTTTACTAAGAAGAATGTGTTCCAACTCAACACATTCAATACACTCAATATTCAATTGAGTTGTATTCAACTCAATCCAGGTTAATACAAAAGATGTAAAGTCTCCATCTTTTTAATGGCTGAACAGTATTCCACGGTATACATATACCACAGCTTGTTCATTCATTTCTGAAATAAACCCAATTTTCAATGGCTTAACAAAGCAAAGTTTTCCTTCTCGCTCAAGTCAGAATCCAATTAACAACTAGACAGCTCTCCTTGGCAGCTTGCTTCCAGGCAATGACTCAAGGATCCAGGTACCTGGTGCCATGCGTTTTCATAACCTGGTTATGTGATCACATCATTACAAGAATTGGAAAGGGAGAACTCTATCTTAAGACTTCTTTCTTGAAATCTCTTCTGCCATCATGCACTTGGCCGTGTCTAACCACATGGTCCCCACCCAGCGACATGCAGGAAGCTGAGAAGTGTGGTTCTCAGCTGAGTGTCCAGGGACCAGAAGTGAGGCCCGTGAGAATCCAGCCAGTCTCCACAGTGACTGCTTTGCTCTCTCTCCTCTCTGTGCCTGTGGACAGCGACTGCCTTGTCAGTCCTGCCGACGTATCATTAACAATATCTGCAAGTGTCAATAATTTTTCAATAAATTTATAAAAACACAACCGTCTCTTGTAGCCCTTTCCTTTGGGTCAGTTAATACTTTCTGGACTTTTCCTTGCTAAAATCTCTGGGACTTTATTTGTTGTTTGTGTGTTTGTTTTCATGGAAGAGGTGACCCTTCTAACTGTCACCTTTCAACTGCTCAATCTGGGACCATGGGCACTCCGTCGGCGAGTCTGTGAAGCTGGGCTGCAGCAAGATGTTGAAGCCAACTCAGAAACAAAGCAGCTGCCAGAAGCCACGCGACAGAGGGAAGCACCAGCAGTTTCTGAGACTGTGGTGAAGAATTTTTAGATTTCAGATGAACGACAACAAAACTGTGATTGGATACATTGCAGAGGTGGTAGAATCTATGGAATCATTCTGTTGTCAGAAATCAGGCAGGAAAGCACATAAGACATTTACCAGGATGATCAAATGATCTAATCAACAGTTTCGCTTGATAACGGCTGTTCCCTTGGCGTGACACCCTGGCATGCTCACATAGTCGAACTATGTCTGACATGCGTCGGTAGGTCAACGAACTTCCTTGCTTAGCAGTATTTTTTCTTTAGAGTGCTTTTTATCAAAAAGAAGACCCAAAGCCTTCACTGCTACCTGTCTTTAATTCCAGATCACCACTCTTCACTGTGTATCTACCATGAGCCCCAGAGTGTGAGATAAAACAAATCCCATGGTGTAGCTTCTGTTCCCAAGTACGGTTCTCACTCATCAAGGAAAGAGGGATTAGCCGGGCATGGTGGTTCATGCCTGTAATCCCAGCACTCTGGGAGGCTGAGGCAGGTGTATTGCTTAAGCTCAGGAGTTTGGGACCAGCCTGAGCAACAGCAAAATCCGTCTCCAAAAAAAATAGCCGGGCATTGTGGTGGGCACCAGTAGTCTTAGCTATTCGGGAGGCTGAAGCAAGAGGATTGCTTAAGCCCAAGAGTTTGAGGTTGCTGTGAGCTATGAGGCCATAGCACTCTACCAAGGGCAAAAAAGTGAGACTCTCCCTCAAAAACAAGAAAAAGGAAAAAAAGGAAGGAGGGTTTAGAGAATACAAATGACTAAGCCACTTTCTCCACAATCCACAAAACTAACTGCATGTATAAGTCAGGGTAACTCCCTTCATGTTTCTGAACCTCAATATTTGAATCAAAAAGATGAGAATATCAAATGAGATGATTTCTTGGGTCTCTTCTCAGCTCAAGGTTCTAGAATATTACACTCTGTATTGGATAAAATCATGATCTAAAGTTTCAGGTCCAGTGTGGGTACTGTAAGATCAAATGGAAGTCTTCACTGAGCAAATGAGAAAAACTTCCACTAAGGATGTTTGAGTCTACGCCTGTTTGGGGCCTGGCTTCCTTGACCTATTCTTGAAGGGTTAGCATCTCCTTAAAACAAGCAAATAAAACCTCCTTCCCGAAGACACAGAATTTCTGCATTTACACAGTGTAAGTGCGTCCCCTGGGGCGCGATGTCATTTGATGTTCTGTGCAGGCACCACAGTTTATGACTGTCCTGAATCACCATGTGATTCAGTGACTTGTGTTACACATTCTCACATCCCTTGTGAGATGACTCCACACATATGGTAAGCTTTCTCTTACATCCTGAAAATGTTTTTAAAAATGAATTGCTTATATTCTTTTGAACAAGGGAAAATGAGGAAAGAGAGACCTTGACCTTTGCAGACAAACAAACCTGGATTTTAATCACAGACCTGCTGCTTACTAGCTGTGTGACCTGGAACATCTTAGTCATTTCTCCCATCTTAAAATAGGCAGATAGATAATACATGTCTGATAGAACTTTCTGGATATAATTTACATGGGGCTTCGTCAACATGGTAGGCTCTCAAAGAAGAACACTTGGGTTTGTTTATTGTTTCAAGAGAGAAGAGAACCCTGTAGGTTGTGACAGACTGAATAGGGTTTTGTTTAGTGAGAAGATACGGTGTAACCTGAACCTCAAATATTTAAATTGGTGGGGAAGTGCGGGATTGTACTCTGGCCTGGAAGCATGAGGAAAGAAAGGTTCATACAAAGAAGGGAGAAGGATGTCTTGTTGGGAAACAAGAAAGGAGGTAACTTCCTATAAGTTTTATTTTTTTTTTTTAGAGACAGAGACTCACTTTGTCACCCATGGTAGAGTGTTGTGGCATCACAGCTCACAGCAACCTCCAGCTCTTGGGCTTAGGTGATTCTCCTGTCTCAGCTTCCCGAGTAGCTGGGACTACAGGCGCCCGCCAGAACGCCCAGCTATTTTTTTGTTGCAGTTTGGCTGGGGCTGGGTTTGAACCTGCCACCCTCGGTATATGGGGCTGGCGCCCTACTCACTGAGCCACAGGCACCGCCCCCTATTAGTTAAGTTTAATACAGGGGAAGCAACATCCAGCCCTATGCCAGGCATTTACATTTCTTATCTCATTTAAAGCTCACAGTAATCCTATCAGGGAAAGTATCCTTAGCTCCATTTTGCAGACAATGAAACCGAGGTTTGGAGATTAAATAAACCAACCAAGGCAGAGTCCATGTAGCTAGTACATGGCGTGGGGCTTTAGAAGTATAACACATCTGCTGATTCTATCCATTTTTCTCTCACCTTTTCCCCCCACTGACTCTTCTTTCAATGATTTTATTGGACAACATTTCTAGCATAGTAAATCCTTAACATCCACAGTAGCTTTTGGAAACTGTGACTTTAAGTGAAACAAAGTATCATGAAACCAACATACCGTAGGCTAATTGATACAAATGAGAGTGAATTTCCTACTGCATATTTCTTGCCACAAAACCATCACCAAACTTCTAAAGGAAGACCAAAACATCTCTAATGTTAAACATTGAAATAAATGTGAGCTCTCCATGCATTTAAGAATGATTAATAGAAACAATAAGTTTTTATTTTATATAACTGAGATAAGAATCTACCCAGGCTTGGTGCCCATAGGACAGTGGTTACGGCACCAGCCACATACACTGAGGCTGGCGGGTTCAAACCTGGCCCGGGCCAGCTAAATAACAATGACAACTGCAAGACAAAATAATCGGGCCTTATGGCGGGCACCTGTAGTCCCAGCTACTTGGGAGGCTGAGGCAAGAGGATCACTTGGAGCCCAAGAGTTTGAGGTTGCTGTGAGCTATGCTGCTATGGCACTCTACCCAGGGCAACAGAGTTAGACTCTGTCTAAATGAAAAGGTATTATTGAAAATATTTTAAGAAACTGACATTATTTGAGGACCTGCTGTACTTTATTCTGATCAGAGTTTCAGAGGCACGCCAGTGTATGGTATATTATAGAATTTAAATAGAATTTTAATAAATTATAGAATTTAAACTTGCCCAAGAGGAACCTGGCTTCTAGAGGGCAGGGATCTTTTGACTCAGCATTCAGTTGGGTTTTCCTAAGCAAAGGGTAAATATTTGTCATAGTGAAGTTTTTGTTACATTATCCACCACTTGGTCACAATATTGCTTTAAATAGTAAATTCCAATCCCCATACATAATGTCCATATTTTGGAAAAATTCACGTGTTTTCATTTTAAAGCGTATAATAATGATCACTTAATAATGAGTGTTTTGTATTAATTTCAGTTATGCATAAACTTTGAAAAACAAAGGTGAATTTATAGAGAGATCAGGCTATAAATCCAGCTCAAAAACTATTTTGCAATGTTTCTCAAAGTTGAAAACATGTGGGCATAATTCTTTTTTTCAAAAGAATGAATCAATGCTCTCTCAAATGCAGACCTTGAGGTTTTCCTGAACCTTCTGCCCTTCTGCTCAGCTCTCTGCATGCCTGACCCCAAGCAATGCAACCCGACTGTCAAGGAGAATAATTTCTATCAGATTATTTTTAGCCAAGAAAACTGATTTTCAAATATAAAGCAGTCCTTCCTATGAAAAGCTTTACCAAAGACTAAAATCACTTGCAAAAATACAGAGCACACGCTTCAATATGGGGAGGCTTTCGTACCGTGTGCAAGGTCAAGTGTGTGGCTTCTCAAGGTTTACATTTTGCTCCCTGCTGATTTTCCCCTAACGATCAGGGGGAACAAATTTGTTGAAGACAAAAGGGAAAATATCAATAGCAAAATCCGGGACAAATGGGTGTAGAACCTATGAGTTTCTTCAAGAGCCTCTTTCCTTTATGTGGTTAAGAAAGAACACTCTTGTGAACTCCGTAGCAACTGGACCTGGTGTCAGGTACTGACAGGGCAAGACCAAGGTTAATATTAAAAGTAACCTGATCATCTTGCTGTGAAACGGAGGAGAAAGAAAGTAACTACGGAATGGAGGAACTTCCTTCCTAGGTGAGATTTCCCGAGGTTTCCCTTCTAAATCAACAAAAGGGGCATCTGTCTTTGCTCTGCTCACGTTCTACCCATCTCCCGTTCTGAGGATGGTCATTCTTGGCAGGGGGCTTCTCTGGGATTTCCGACTGGCACAGTCAGGTGGGGGTGGGAACGTGGAGGGAAGGGTTGAGTGTACAACCCAAAGCAGGGCAGGAATTCTCAGAGAAACTGATGGGACAAAGAGAGCCACGGGCAGTGGGTGTGTGGGGGGACAAATAAGTGAAAGAAAGACAAATCAACATTAAGAATTTCTCCTCTCCTCCTTACAGGTGTTAAGGCTTGCAATTAGGAATCATTTTCTCTGAAACGCTTTCCTGGGTCACTGAATTGTGCTTCTCTGTTCTCATTGCCACTCTGAGAATAAACCTGTGAGTGTGGCCCTTTTGGAGTTACCCAGAAATTTGGCTACAGAAGTCCCTTAAAGTAATGTAGTGGATTTTGATCTATTAGTCAGAATCTCTATGAGCTGGGAATATTTTTTTGCATGCTGTATTTTTGAGAAAGACAGAAAACCAAGGTATTATGGGTAGGATTCACTTGTATGCAAACCCTGGCTATGCCCCTGGTTCAGGTGAAATTGCCCCTTTTCCTTTGAGGTGTTACTTGGACAGGTTCATGAGAGGGAAGCGTCTCACAGCAGGAGACTGTCTAGCAGCTTCGGGCCAGGGGACCGCCCTTCACAAGGAAGGTCAAGGACTCCAGGAAAGAAGGGAGCTTCAACAACCCTGGGTCAGCAGCACAGCAGGAAGTCCCTGAGGGCTCCAGCAGCAGTGACTTGGGGCTACTTAACCACAAGGCATTATCTTGTCCACAGGGAATAGCGATCAGGTGAGGTTTTATGGAGTATGTAAAGCAGGCAGGTTCCAAATGGCTAAAAATGTGCTTGTTTGGGCTACATTTCTAAATAATTTATTGTATAAAAACTTAAACCAACACACAGAGGCCACCTTTGGCTTACTGATGTAGCAGACCTAATCTATAGGTATAAACATACTTAGACTAACAGCATATGTAGGTCATTACGAAAGTTTTGAGATACACGAAAATAAAAAAAAAATGTAAAATCCCCGTGAACAAAAACAAATGAAACCCTCCCAGCAATACTGGTAACCCTACAGCAAGCAGAAAGTTGTGCAGGTGAGTCAGAAAGGACACAGACAAGAAACTCTGTTTCTTGGAAGTGAAATAATGGACCATAACACAATCTGTCTCAAAACTTTCATAGTGCCCCATGTATCTGGGGCATGCTGATGTTATTAAAAGAACTTTATGTGAATATTACAAAACAACACTTTGAAGACCTCACCTTTGGAAATCATAAATTTGTTGGACTTCTTTGAAATTATCTTATGGTCTGATATTATTTTAAATTACGGTAAGGAGGTGGCATTTTATCCTGTTTAGATTTCAGATCTAAGAGTTCCAATTCGACTCTAATCTTTTGTTCTCAAACAATGATTCATCTACACTAACTTATCCCTTTAAACCAAGGCAACTACACTTACAAGTTTTAGAAGGAATGATCCTACAAAGAGGAACAAAATGATGCCATAAAGGAAATACTAAGCCAATTTAAAAGAGCCAGCCCCAAATCTACTACTGAACTTCTCTGTAACCTTGTGCAGTGTCCTTGAACTCTATAGGTCTCTTTTCTCATCTTGAAACTCAAGATGCTGGGATGAAACAGTATTCTTTAGTGTTTATTTAAATCTTACATACCTGACACCTACACTTAGCAGGAGGAGAAACCAACCTGACCCTCTTATGGGAGTGATCCTTGGGGGGGCAGGGACAGAAGAGACTCAAAGAGAAAGAGGGCTTCCAAAGACTTCCCAAGTCATTTTTAAATATCTTCTCCCATCCCTGAAGAAAAATCACCGCATCTGAGCACATTTGGAATCTCTTCTAGATGTGGAACATCTGTGACAATAGTAAATAGTCTATAATTTAATCTTTGTGATTTCTACTGAAGATATGTTCAAATTTGCCCTCATTTTAAGGATAAGGAAATCTAGGCTTAGAGAGGCTTAGTTCCTTTCTCAATGTGGAATACACAAGTGGTTCTGACTCCAAGATCCTCATTTCCCATTGCAGGATACTAGACTTCATTGCCTTCCAGTTACCTTTCCAGGACTTAATTGTCTTTTTTTTATATCAACCCAAAGACCATTTACAGTAGAATCTGTTAGTTGACTACCTAAGTGACTGTAACAAAGTGGTCAACATACGGAGGTGTCGACATAAAGAACTAGGCCTGCGGTACTGACAGGCACATGTGATGCCTGTCCGGTCTGTGAAAATTAGGTCAACATAAGAAGGTGGTCAATGTAGGGAGGTGGTCAGCTAGAGAGGTTCCACTATATTTCACCAGGTGCATAAACAATAGCTGAGGAATAATGAATAGTAACAGCTACTATTTGGTGTCTACTATATGTCATCATTGTCACATAGGCTGCTCATCTATAAACTCATCCGATCCTCTTTGCAAACCCTGAATTGGAAATTTCATTATTTCCACTGTAGAGATAAATTAACTGTGGCATAGAGCTCAGAGTAACACAGGAAGTCAGTGGTAGAAACAGAGCTCGCACTGAAGCGTTTGAGCTCCAGAGCGTTTGTTCATGAACGCTCCAGCACACTGATTCTCAAATGATCCTGAATTTATCTCTTTTATTATTCAGGCTGTAGATACAGAATCACGAAATCAGGAGGCCGATGGAAGAACATCACAAAAAGACAGAAAAGGAGAGAGAGAAAGAGGAGGAAAAGATTTGAGGTGGAATCCAAGCTCTTCCCCTCACCAGCTATGTCATCTGCTTCAGGTTACGAAACCTCTCTGTGCCTCCATCTCCTCAAATATTACATGGGGGGCGGTGCCTTTGGCTCAGTGTGTGTGGCGCCAGCACCATATACCAAGGGTTCAAACCCGGCCCTGGTCCAACTGCAACAAAAAAGTAACCAGGCATTGTGGTGGGCGCCTGTAGTCCCAGTTACTCAGGAGCCTGAGACGAGAAAATGGCCTAAGCCCAGGAGATGGAGGTTGCTGTGAGCCATGAAGCCATGGCACTCCACCAAGGGCGACAAAGGAAGACTCTGTCTCTAAAAATAAATAAATATATATATATTTATTATATATCATAGGATTTACAAGAGTTCTAATTTGGGGAATTGCTGTCAGGCTGAAAAGAGTTAACACCTAGCACCCCGCACTTAGCACAACACCTCCAATCCCTCCCTCCCCACCCTGTGCCCCATTAGATGCCTTCTGGAGATGCTGCTGCTGTATCTCCCACTAAACAAAACTCTAGCGTGTGTAAAAATAAAGTGTTCCAGGTAAAACAATATGAGGTGATATGAATCACCCAATGCAAGGCTATGTGCTGTAACCATGGAGATAGTTTTATATTTTATCTTTAACAGATATAGTTTTTTCAAAAGCTTTGCCATGAGGTCCATATCCTTGACTGGGGCCCACAGTAGCTTTCCTTTTGTTCACTCGATGAAATGCAATAGCTTTTATTGGGCACCATCCTCCTCTCTTTTCCTCCTAGTTCAAGATCTAGCTCATTGTTTCCAACTTGGATTTTTTCACTCTCCTCCTCCATTGGTCCACTGCCTCCTGCCACTAATTCTGCATTCCGAACCCCGTCTGAGGCTTCTATGCTGCTGCCACTGATATTTTTATGGCAGGCAAAATCCAACCAGATAAGATCCTTCCTTAAAATGTCCCAGGAGTGGCGCACACCTGTAATCTTAACACTCCGAGAAGCTGAGGCAGGTGGATCACTTGAGCCCAAGAATTCAAGACCAGCCTAAGCAAGAGAGACCCCTGTCTCTACTAAAAATAGAAAAACTAGCTGGGTGTGGTGGCAGGTGCCTGTAGTTCCAGCTGCTTGGGAAGCTGAGGCAGGAGGATCATCCGAGCACGAGAGTTTGAGTTTGTTGTGAGCTATGATGATGCCCTTGCACTCTATCCAGGGCAACCAAGCAAGACTCCATCTCCCAAGAAAAATTGGAGTTCTACCAGCTCCTCACAATTCCCATGATAATTTCACATTGGTTGGTTTGCTGCACAGAAACCCTCATGGACTATTCCTTACTTTCTTCGGAGCCTCCTCTCATAACCTCCAGGGCCTTGGCCCCCACCCCACTTCACTCACTGCATAGCACAGCTGTGCCCGGCTCATGCGGCTGCATCCCCAAGGGATGCTCTTCTTCCCCGTGTTTCCTCCGCACTTCACGGCACCCTTTCAACTTGAATATTTTCTTGACCTTCAAGACTCAGCATCAGCGTTGGTGACTCAGGAAGACTGTTGACATCTCCCCACTCACACTGATTTTCCTAAATACGCCCATATCCCCATATGCTCACCTCAATTATCATTCCTCATATATTGACCTATATCATTTTTGAGGGCAGAAACTGTGTTTTCCATCTCTGTATTTTCCAGGGCATACTTGACACACAATAGGCACTCAATCTTCCTATGCTGAACGAATGAGTGAATGAATGGATAAATATCAACTAAACTCAACACATAAGTCCAGAGATAAATTCATGAACTAACCTTCATATACCTCCAAAAGGCAGGAGGCATAGTGTTGTTTTTTCATGCTAACAAATGGAGTGAAGTGTTAAACTTTTACTGTTTATCAAAACGTTTACCTGCATCTGGCATGTACCAGTGATTTCCATGGAAGACAGTGTGTAATTACTGCTCCGATACCAATTTATAAACTTGCAACCTGTCTCTGTCAACCTATTACTAATATAGTAGAAGAAAAACTGGTGAAAATGAACTTTTTTGCTGTCAATAGTTTCTTTTAAAAAATAATTTGACTTTAAGCATTTATGAATTTGTGTTAAAATTTTTATATTATCACGGACCTTTGATTTTTCTTACCTCCCCCATCCCTATATTTGAAGTTCTACACAATGCAGGGATAGATATCATGCCAACAGTAGCATATGTGCTGCTAAATCCAGCATATGGGGAGAGGTGAAAGAGGAACTTTAAAAATGATCAATTTATCATTTTTAGAATTTTTCAAGATATGAATCCTGGCACTTCAGTTTTCAACACTCATAAAAAAAAAAAAAAACACGCTAGCAAAGCTCTATCTGTAAGCGCTAAGGAACAAATCAAGGATTGATTACAGTAGGGTGAAAGATAGATCAGGACCTGAACCATTTTCGGTCGTGATGTCTGATTATGACAGATGAATAAATCAGGGCAAGGGAGGGGATAGGAGCACAGGCAGCATCAGAAGTCTGGGGTCTGCCCAAGGGGAAGCCCATCCACACAAGACCTGCTGTCCTTTCATGGAGCATCCCTGCCCAAATCCAACTGGACTTTTGGACAAGTTCCTAGTTTTTCCCTTTCATTGCCATCAGCCTTTACAAACAACTGCCCTGGCTTCAGGGTCCCTTTCCTTCTCTTCCCTGCCATAGGCTTTGAAATCTGAGTTCTTGTTTGCTAATACACAAAATATGTCAAGGATATTGCTACACCCCGTGTTAATTTAATTAAGTGATTTAATGAAGCAGAAAATTAATCAAAAGGTTGTCAGAAGAATATGTCAAAATCAGTCTTTACCAATTTCAACATACTGTTTGACGATCCTTCAGCTGTTTCTGGCAGCTTCCTTTTATGAAAATACTGTAACAGCCTGGATGAAATAGAAATAGAAACCTTCAGAAAAGCACAAAAAGGAAGTAGACTTCCTTTGTCTATAAAATGCAAGATTTCTTTCCTTTCAGTCTAATAGTAAAGAATAAACCATGCAATTTAAAGAATTAGAAGCTATGGAAGGATTTCTAATACTGCAAGTAGTACTAGTACCTTCTTTTGCTCCAGGAAGATTTTCTGGAGAAATACCCTTATATTTTCAGGATACTCTTATTTTCTTCATAAGAGTTGGGAACCCATTTTCTGTGTCCCTTTTATACCCCCACTTATTTAAATAAAACTATTTTAATTTTAACATTTGTTTTACTCTCTTAATAAAGAGAGTATTGTCTTAATTTGTATAGCTCCCATTTCAGGGCTATGAGCAATTTTGTTTTTACTTAAAAAAAAATTAAAGTACAATTTGCATATAGTAAAATTCACACTTTCTATAGTATAGTTTTGCAAGTTTTGTGGGGAGTTTTTATTTGCTTAGTTTTTAATCCTAAAGTTTTGACAAACATACACAGGCACGTCAACACCACCATAAACAAGATATAGAACAATTTCATCGTGCCAAAAAATTTCCCTATGTCCTTTTGCAGTCAACCTGTGTATGTCTCTCTGTTTTCCTTTTTTAAAAAATGTTGTGTAAATAGAATCATGCCATATGTAGCCTGTTGAGCCTAATTTCTTCCACTGAGCATAACACATTTAAAATTATTAATGCTGTTCTGTGTTGTTCCTTAATTTTTATTGCTAGCTGGTAGCCCATTTGATGGACATAAAACAATGTGTTTATCTATTTTCCAGTTGAAAGACATTTGAGTCAATTCAAGTTCAATGCAATTACACATAAAGAAATTTTTGTATGAAAATAAGTTTTCACTTGGGTAAGTGCCTGAGAATGGGATTCCTAAGTTGTATAGTAAATGCAATTTAATTTTATAAGAAATTTCCAAACTGCTTTCAAAAGTGGCTATTCCTTTTTGCAATTGCACCAACAATGAATTATTACCAATACTTGACATCTTCAGTTTTCTTTTTGAAATTCTATCCATTCTAATAGGTGTACAGTGGTACCTCATTGTGGTTTTAAATTGCATTTCCTTAATATGAATGCTGACATTTTTCATAGTTTTACTTTAAATCCACTAAGACAGCTATCTTAGTCATTAAGGTTACTATGACAAAAAATACTGTAGCCAAATTCTGTTGACTAATAAACAACAGAAATTTATCTCTGACAGTGCTGGAGGCTGGCAAGCCCAGGATCAAGGAACAGGCAGATTTGGTGTCTGGAAAGTGCCCATTTCCTGGCTCATAAACAATTATCTTCTCACTGTAACTTCACATGACAAAAAGGGCAAGGCGGTTTTTGGGTCTATTACAAAGGCACTAATCCCATTCATGAGGGCTCCAGCTCCAAAGGCCTGACCTTCAAATACCATCAAATTGTGCATTAGCATTCAACATATGAATTTTGGCTGGTCATGGTAATCTTAGCACTTGGGGAGGCCTAGGTGGGAAGATCAGGAGCTAGAAACTGCAGGGAGCTACAATTGTGTCATTATACTACAGCCTGGACAACAGAGTAAGACCCTCTACCCCTGCCTCCAATTATACATAATATACATTTATACATGAAATTTGAGGGAGAACAAACACTTGTTCTATAGAACACAGCTTGGTCAAATCAAGTCATCTCTGAATGGGGACTATCTTAATTTCTTGTCCAAGCTCTAGGTAATATATTTCTTTTTTTTGATTAAGACCATCAATGAATAGGAGCATTGAGAAAAGATATCCTTTTTCATTCCTAATTACAGGGGAAAAGCATTCAATCTTTCTACATTTGATATATAATTTTACCTGTAGGCTTTTTGCAGAGGTCCTAAATTATCAAGTTGAGGAAGATCCTTCGTATTCCTAACTTGCCGAGTGTTTTTTTCATGAGTGGATATTGAAATATGTTAATTGATTTTTCTGCATCTCTTGAGATTATCATGTGGATTTTTCTGTTCTTTATCTTTTTTTTTTTAATAATTTTATTGAATCATAATTCTGTACATTGGTGCAATCATAGGGCATGATTCATATACATTCAGAAATGTTTTCATCGTACTGTTACAGATAGCCTTCATGGCATTTTCTTGATCACTATATAAA
>CAUYON010085481.1:0-16363 GCA_963573935.1 Arctocebus calabarensis | reverse complement strand
TGCCGTGGCATCGCAGCTCACAGCAACCTCCAATTCCTGGGCTCAAGCGAGTCTCCTGCCTCCGCCTCCCAAGTAGCTGGGACTACAGGCGCCCGCCACAATGCCCGGCCATTTTTTGGTTGCAGCTGTCATTGTTGTTTGACAGGTCTGGGCTGGATTCGAACCCACCAGCTCAGGTGTACGTGACTGGCGCCTTAGCCCATTGAGCCACAGGCGCCGAGCCGAGCACAGTTTATTTAAAGTAGGAGAAAAGTCTGGCCTCCAAGGTAAGAAAGTTTAAAAAAGGGCTCCATAGATTAGCGTAGGCTTTTCTAGAGCAAAGAAAACAGTTCCCCTCTCGAGTGAAAGGAGACTCCACAGAGAGGCCACTCACCGGTATATGCATCCGACCTCAGTTCCTCATACGATCATGTGCAAGAGTTTTCCCCGGTTCCTCAAGGGCCTTGGGTGTTCTTTCTGCTTCTTACTGGTCACAGATTACCCCAGTTGCCACCTGAGCCCCTTTCCCTTCTCTCCTTCGCCCTCAGTGCTACCCTGCTATTTTCCCGACAATTGTACGGTGTCTGTTGGTCTTGTGATGTTCATGACCTTTGCTGTGTGCACTGTTCTGTGACCGTGACCATCACTTTACTTTATCTCCTAAGTTATAAACTGAATTTTGTGTAAAGCGGGTCATACTTGGTCGACTGAGTCCCACGATTCCCGAAACACATTGTTTGCTGCAGGGCCCTTTTTTAAACTTCCTTACCTAGGAGGCCAGGCTTTTCTCCTGCTTCCCTGTGGCCCCTTTCTATCCCTAATCAGGTACACGGAGTAAATAACCATGTAAACAAATAATTAGATGATACTATGTCCCTATATCCAGTGATACAACCGAGTTATAAAGAATACAAAGGGCCATGGGCTATGACATTGCCAGGGGCGTGTGACTTACTCATGCAGCTAAGTAGGTTAGGGCCATCACACATATGTGGCCTCTCAAAAAGAGATTCTGAGCCGCTTTTCCTCTTAATCTTTTCAAAACCATGCTCTTGGGAGCCCCACTATGTACCAGGAGCTCATGGGGACTATTTATCCTGAGGACTCCAGGGTTGGTGGCAGAGGAGATCTTAGGTAGCACAGGTGGCCGGCCTTGTTTTCATGTGGCTGACCACATGCCTCTGAGGTATCCTTTTTGATGCATGCTTTCGTAAATTTCTCTGTCTAGGACAGATGGATGATTTACCTTAAGGATCCAGAGGAGGCCTTTTTCTTTCTTTTGAGACAGAGTCTCGCTATGTCGCCCTGGGTAGAGTGCCGTGACATCTCAGCTCACAGCCACCTCAAACTCTTGGGCTCCAGCGATTCTCTTGCCTCAGCCTCCCAAGTAGCTGGGACTACAGGTGCCTGCTACAACATCCAGCTGTTTTTTTTGTTGTGGTTGTCATTGTTGTTTTAGCTGGCTCAGGCCGGGTTCGAACCCGCCAGCCTCTGTGTATGTGGCCAGTGCTCTACCCACTGAGCCACAGGCGCTGCCCAAGTTGGAGGTCTTTATTCCAATCCTTCTGGAAGGCAGAGAGACAGCAGCTGTTGACACGAGTCGTGCGAAGAGGGAACATGGGCCTCTTGATTCCTGCCTTGTCCCGTTTCTGTGTTTTCTCCTTTAGCTCACAGACACAGGGAAGCGATAGAGGCGGAAGGGTGAGAGAAATCAATTCAGGGATTTGGTAGCCTTGTCATGCGATTTGGACAAGACTCGCCTCTGAAACAGGGTCTGAGCATCTCCACTGAGGAGGTGACACTGCGGGTTTATCAATCGAGCTTGGCACTGATGAAAGACCTCGCTCGGCATCTGGGAGTTGGGTTTGTTCCCTAGAGGCAGAGCTGGCTGGAGGGAGCAGGGGAAGGATAAGTTGAATGGAAACGGTCCCCTGGGCCTCAGGTCCGGAAGACTTAATGAATGTCTTACACACCTTCATAGTTGGGGATTGTATTACAGAAATCACTTGCAGAAGGATAAGGACAGCGAGGTACGCCGATCAGAGGCTGAATCCCAGAAAATAATCACGTCTATTCCCCCAAGAGTGTTTCTGTGTTTTCTTTGGTTTTCATTAGACTTCTGTGCCTGCCTGCCTCCCGCCAACCAGGAACATTCCTTGTTCCCTTTCCAGCAATCTGCAGATGAGAGAGTGGTTTGGGAATCTCATTGAAGGGCTATGATTTAAGTATTTGAGACACTTGACTAGAACAATTTTGGAAAAGTAAAGCTGATGATAATTAAAAACGTTTCCTTTGCATAATACTCAGGAAAGAAATCTCATTCTTGGAGAGTCTTCCAAACATTCCTTAGCTTCTGTTTTTCTTGACCCACAAATAATTTTCCCAGAAGGACTATCAAGACTGTTAATTTTGCTTGACATTATGTAACTGTCAGAGAAATGACAAGTGATCATTCTTAACAATTTAATTCGATAAGAAGATACCCTTTCTCTTTTAAAATTGATGAGATTGGAGAAGCAGTCCCTTCACAATCCAAGGCAAGAGGTGAACATGTAGGCATTTGAGCAAAAGCAATTTTGAGAGAATGCAGCATTACTTTTCCTTACTTCTACTCATCCAATCATTTGCTCACCCACTAGAGGAATATTTATAGAACATCCATTATGTGCTAAGCACTAAGCAAGGTGTCAGGGATAAAACGATGAACACACAGAAGTTGTAGCCCTATAAAACTTATTTGGCAAGAAAGATTTTCCAATAAGTCACCCGCATTCATCATTACAAAGTGTAATGAGGAAAACAGATGAGTTGCTATGAGAACTTGTCATAGAAAGACTTGAGCTAGACCGTGGGTGAGAGAAGGATTCCGGGAAAAGGTAGTTTCTGAGCTAAGACTTGAAGAAAAAGTAGGGGCTAACCAGAAAAGGAAATGGAGTGAAACACTCTCAGCTGTGGAACAATATGTGCAAAGGTCCTGAGGTTGAGGGAAGCGTGTGCATTTAAAGAACTTAGGCCAGTGTGGCTGGAGCTCCAAGGAGGAACAAAGGGCTGCTTTCTGAAGCTGGACATTGCAGGAAGACAGGATTTTGTGATTACTCTGAGAACAGAGAGATCATTTGAGAGTGGTCAGCAGGGCGTGGCATGATCATTTATGTACTTTGACTGACCATGAATTGTAGTGTGGGATATGGAAAAAGGACAGGAAATGGTGTCGAGAGACCAGTGTGAGGTCCTTCCTTCTGTGCAGGTGAGAAGTCAGCGTAGCTTGGATTAGATGGTGGAAGTGGATGGATGGAGAAGAGCGGATGGTTCGAGTTTTTAAATCGATAGATTGGAAACAGAAGGTGAAGAAGGTGGAGGGTGTTAAGCCTTATTCTAGGCACTTGGTGGGTTGTACTTACTAGGTGATGATGCTTGTGACTGGAAGAGAATCAGATTTGACATGAAAGCCATGCAACTTGTTTTGGGTGTGAGCATTTGGGGTGCCTTTGAGATGCCCAAATGAAAATACAGAATACGCACTCATATACCAGTCTGGAGCTCCGAGGAGTCTGCTGAAGGATGCCAGCTTGGAAGTGGTTGGTGTACAGATGATTATTGAAGCCATATTTTGGTGAGGTATGGGTGAGGGTTGATGAACTAGCTAATGCAATTTAGCTCAATGGAAGTTTATATCATTTTAGCATTGGATGGCAACTTAGAAATTACCTTTAAAGGTTTTTTTTTCAAATAGAAAAACAATTTTTATTGTTTCTACTATAAAGTAACACATGCTTATTACTGAAATTGTTGGTAAGGGGCTGGCCCTCCCCTGCAATTCCTTGTTTTTGTAAACAGATGGGGAAAAGGAGCCCCCAGAGAATGAAAGTGACTCATTTTTAGAAGCATCCCGGGGCCAAGAGCCCTAAAGTGTTTAATTATTGCTATTTTATATCATGGTCATAAATTGTTTTTAACCTAAGGATTTCTTTGATGTGGAGGGGTAAGATCTCAAGAAACAGAGAAGCCTTCTATTACTTTTTTTTTTTTTCTTCTATTACTTTGTTGTTGTTGTAATTTGGCTGGGGCCAGGTTCAAACCCGCCACCCTCAGTATATGGGGCTGGCGCCTTACCCTTCCCTAGACATGAAAGGGTTCCAGAGAGTTTAAGTGAGTTGCTGGCCAGCCTCAGTGACAGGAGAGTACCTAGCAGGAAAGAATGAACTGAGGAGGCGAGACAGGGTTCTTCTAGGCTTTCTGTTTTCCTAGGACAGCCAAGATGGGATCATAGAGTAAGGATGTTCCAAAAATCACAAATGATGATCTGAACTCAAGTGTTCCTGCTAAAATCAGGGAGCAACCTTGTCAAGGAAGAAGCTGGCCCACTGGAAGTGTAATTAATCTTTCTGGCAGTTTTCTACTTTCAAAACAAGAATAAATCAGGGATTTTTATTTGAGGTTATGAGTCATCTTTGAAGAAAAAGTTTAATCAAACTCTGGACATTTGGAGCCACGGTGGAAGATGGGATTATGACCCCTTAGAGTAAGTTGTGTCTCACCGATGTTTATATCTAATGGGGAGAAACTATGATCAATTCAATTATATTTTTGCTTGACTGTATTGATGGATAGGTGCAGGAAAGTTGGATGGTAAATATGTTGGAATTTATCAAGGACTATTTCAAGGAGAGAATTTATTTGCCAAAGACAAAGATTTGGGTGCTTGGATTTCAGTGCCTGTCCTAGGTTGAGGTCTCACTGAAGCAGACTCGGAGGTGAAGATTTGCTTTTAGGGATTGATTAGGGAGTGCCCCTGAGATCAACATCTGATGAAGAGAAAGAAAGTGGCCCCAGGCAGTGGTGAGGCACCTCCACGGAGGCCTCCGCCCTCTCTATGGGGCGTTCTGAAGCTGGGGTGACCCTCAGAGTTGTTCTGCGTTGGGCCTGGGACCGGCCCATTCTCCTCCCATATCCAATAGTCATCTGAGCTGTCCATCTCAGGAAGGGGGCACGAGCCTTGGGTGAGGCAGTTCTCTTTAGACAAAGTGGTCCATGCAGCGACCTGGCAGCCGAGAGCTTCTGTGCTCAGCACTCCCAGGAGCTGAAGGCGGGTCCTTCCTTCCTGAGGCGGGATCTGGGCGGCATGTCATCATAGTCACCATGGTCTGCTGCTTGGGTCATTTTGGTCCGCTTTGCTGTATGAGTTCAGGAAGCAGACCCTCTACAAGTCCAGGGGGCTTGTCTTTCTCCCTCTGATGCAAACTTAGAAGAGAAAGGTAATTGGACACACTGGCAACCCTGCTTTTGCAGTTGACCTTGGGGCTGAACAGACACTCTCATTTCAGATTCCAACTATTACCCTTAGTTCATACCTCTGCTGATCTTAGGAGCTGCCTCGTTGGTGTGACTTAGACACCATTCCTGGAGAATCTAAGCCCATGGTCATCAAGCCTTCCTCTGGATGAGGCTCCCACACTCACCCTTACACCATCGAGACAGGGCAAAGAGGTGAGTACCAAGCAGCACCCAAGCGAATCACCTGGGTGTCAGATGTGTCCCTTCCCTGTAATTGTGTCATGGCAGCCCTAGCTCCTGCTGCGAGTCTGGGTCATTATCCGTGTGTGGACACTGACTCTCTGGCCTGCTGGTCTCTTGGTGTGAGAAGCCACATTGCCCAGGAGGAAGCTGTAGGTTATTGTTCAAGGAGACTCTTTCTGTGTCCCCTTGAGGAAGCTTTTCCTTTGTGGTATCAGCACCTGTCAAACCCGAGAGTCCCAAGTTGTGGGAGCAGAAAGCATAAAGTCCCCAAGTGGGACCCTGGGAATAATGTGTGGGGGCCACTCCCAGTTCTGCTCCTTAGTTCTCAGACTTGTGTATTCCAGCTGCTGGGGACACAGGGTGACACAGTAGGTAGAATGCACACCTGTAAGCATCACTGATTTCAGTGCACCCTGTCCCTATCTCTGCAAGGTGTGGTCTGTGATCTGGCCCCTCAGTCGCGCTATCCACAGGCTGTTCTCTCGTTCTGAGGCCGTCAGCTTCTGAGCGTGGCAAGTTCATTATGTGAGGAGCAGATGATGGCCCTTCCGTCTCCCCCAGCTGGTGTGCCGCACTGTGCCCTCCTCAGACTATGAGGATGCTATGTGGGAAGCTTTGCCAGTGGATTAAATACTCGGTCACTTTGGGACAGTAGTGCTGGCCAAAGTCCTATGGATAGGCAAACTCCAAACCCAGGATATTTATCTGTTTCTGTGCATAGGAATAGCTGCCCCTTCTATGGAGGAAGGGGTCCACGTGATCAACTTGCCTCCAGGGGGTGGTTGGCCCCTTGATGGATGGTGTCACACCAGGGATTCAGTGTCGGCTGCTGCTGTTGGCAGGGTAGACAGGAGGCTGTCACAGAAGCTAGATCACCATTGGTAAGGGAAAAGTCATTCTGTTGAAGCCATGACCATGCAGGGAGGGAAGCCTCCATCCCTGCAACCACGGCCGTTCTTCCCACGTGCCCCTCGTGTCTGCCGTGGGGTGGCTGTTGGCAGAGGCTGGCTGGGTCGTTATGTCTGTGTGGTTGTTTAGTGGCTCTTCCATGTCAGACTATCTCTGATGCACAGGGGCATGTGATGGAAAGATGATCGTCCTTTGTCCCCTGCTGTATGTCCATCCACGTGTCTCTGCTTAGTGCCCCTCCCCCCATCTTCTACTTTGTCTTCTAACTCCTGACCAATCGGCCCAGGCATTCACTACTGTCCATGAGTCCGCACAGTGTTTGTCCTTGGACCACTTTTACCAAGTGGCCGCCCACCTCTACTGCCCACAGCCCTGCGTGCTGGGAGGGTCTTCCCTCACCCTTGTATCTCAAGCCCAGTCCTGGGCAAGACTGTCGTGCAGCCACCATCCATTTTTGGCCTTTTGCACATATACTGAGCTGACCCATCCACAAACCAGGCTTAGGCTTTTTCCTCTCCTTCCAGCTGCTTAAAAGGTATAGTTAAAAGGCCTACATGACCACAGGGTGTGCTGAGGGACAGGCTCTGTGTGGCAGTGGTGGATGACTTGTGGGTCTGGGCTACCAACCATGTTGAATCCCATAAATACCATTTCACATTACAGCGAGTTACTGCTGCATCTGCCCAACCTATGCCTTGGTAGTTCTGACCCCTCCAGTTCATAAAGAGCATTTCTGACTGCATGGCCACCAGGTGTCCCATGGTCAGACACTCCTTCTCTACCACAGCTCAGTAGTATGCCAGGAACCATTTCTTAAATGTGCATAATTAATCTCTGTGGAAGGTGGTGTGCCCCAGAGCCCCATGGATCATTTGATGATTTTCCTGTTGGTACTTGCTGTCACATGCACATGGAACCTTCTCTCATCTCTGTCACCATGAGGTCTGTTGGGATATATGGCCTGAAAGACAGGCTTGCTTGACCTACAGCCTGGACCTGCTCTACATCCCTTACTTGCTCTGATTCCAGTGAAAAGCTGACAACTCCCCCTGCTCTGGACCTTCACTAAAAGCTGGAAACTTGGCATATGTGTTAGAGCAATATTCCCAGGTATGGAATATGCTTCCTCAGAACCCAAAGAATCCTATCAGGCCTATGCTTCCTTCTTCATGGTGCAAGTTATAATATTTGTCTTTTGCTTTGGAGGTGAAGTTCTGGCCCTCCCCAGTCCAGTAGACATCTAAAATACCTACTGCCATGGTGGGGCCCTGAATGGTTGGGAGGTTTTGCTCCCATGCTCTGGAGTTCATGTGCCTTACCATGGCCTTTGGTGTACCTGCCCTGTCTTGTTCTCTGCTCCAATTAGAATAGCGTCATTAGTAGACTGGGCCCGTGTGATGTTTTCTGAGATGTCCAGTCAGTCGAGAGTTCTCATTGGATTACATTATGGCAGAGGGTGAGATAGTTAGCATAATCCTGGGGCAAGACTGTGACTATTTACTGTCATTCATTTCAGGTGAATGCAGATTGTTTTTGATCTTTTCTGATAGGAATAGAAAAAAATGCATAGGCCAGATTCCTGGCCACACGTCATGTACTCCAAGTCGCTCTTGCAAAGATTTCACCTGTGGCACAGTGGCTGCAAGCAGGGGCTACTTGGACGAATTCATAGTAAGCCATGTCCTTCTCTGGGATGTTTATAGTTTCTGTAAGCCCCAGAATGGTCGATTAAGTGAATAGATGATGAATGGTGATCCTCAGCACCCTTCATCTTTTAATTCTTCTAGTATGGCACTAATCTCTGCCATTATCCCTGGGAGGAAGTCTCATTTTTCTTTTTCTGCCTTGGTGGTGGTGGGGTTTGAAGTTCAGAGGTAACCCGTCAGCCTTCCACCTGTCTTGACATCTTACTCCACAGGCCAGCGAGCGAGCGAGGCCGCGCTTCTGCTGACTAGCAAGTGTGTCCATTCCAGCCACACATCTGGGGATGAGGAAAATGACCTCCGGGTGGGGTGGTGGGCCTGCTGAGCTCACTGTGAACTGGACCTGCATCAGGACCCCAAGACCGTGTGCCTCTAATCTCATGGGGGGTCCTACCGACAACTCGGCTTTCTGGATTTCCGTGGCCACCTCCCAGGATGCTATAGGAAGGAGGTGTGTGCTGTGGGCGAGTGGCTTTGTTTAGCTGAGGGAACCCTAAAGGGACCAGAAGCTGTGCGTATCCTCTTTTGTAGCTCCCCTACCAGCCGGGGAGCCTGTTCTTCATTCCCGAGGGGGCCCGGGGTGGGGCGGCACGGTGTCCCACTGCACCAGCTCACCCTCCACCCCCATGGCCGATATTCTCCTATATTCTTCCAGAAGCTTATGCACGCCAGCGAGGGCAGCTTAGCTTTAGGCAAAAGCCCCCCCCCCTTGCATAATCCTCACCTAAAACCCTGAACCTGATTTTATATTATTTTTTCTGGAAAAAAGCCCTCCTCCCAAATACAGAAGATTCAAAGCCTCAATTCTTCCCTCACTTCTGGTTTGTTTCCTCTGAGTTTGAGAAGAAAAGGGAAAGTGACGCGTGAGTGCCTGCTCTGTCCCAAGCTGCAGCCTTGGCCTTGCCCTTGTGTCACAGCACTGCGCTTTGGACAAGCTCTTCGCCTTTCTCCAGTGTTCACAATCTTGGATTCCTTGGTGCCTTCCCACATGCTTTCCCTTTGGCCCAGAAGTTCCTTTCTCACTTCGCTTGTTGGGAGCCTTTCTCCTTCTTCTATATTGAACTCAAATCCCGTCTCCTCTCTGAGTCGTTTTAGACCTGAGAAAAGGTCTGGCTGCTTCTCACGGCACCGTGTGGGCCTCTCCCAGGCGGCTTTGCTCACGGGCCACAGTCGCTGCTCACACCTGTGTCCCCCGTGCTCCTCTCTGAGCTCTGAAGTGGCAGATTTCGTGCTCTTTTCGTTTGCGTCCTCAGGGGCTAGCAAGGCTTGTGTTACAGAATGACAGTGCGTTAAATATCAGTTGATCGCTTGAAATGGCACTGATTCTCCAGACCACAAAAAGAAAAAAAAGCACCCTCAAGAGCATAAAATTCTCTTTCCTTTGAGGACTGAGCTCATGAAACAACTTCTGATAAGGAAACTTAATTTCCTAGCTTCTTGATACAGGATGAAAATGTTCTTAGAGAAGGAAACCGACATTTCTAGTAGTAGGAGGTCTCATTTCACTGCAAAGGAAAAAAAATCGTCATTTTAGTTTGTCAGACTCTGGAGAATATTTTCACCAGAGTCAATCTCTCAGATTCTGGAGGCTTCTAAGTTAATGGATAAGATTGAATTTTAGAAGCTGCAATAAAAGTGACAGAATCTGGACCTTAAGTGGTGAATTACTAATCTACATTTTCTCAGATATTTTCGTTTCAAATCTGGGATTATCCTGTATATTCTGGTTTATTAATTTCCTGTCGGTCAATCTCTAAACATTTATAGCATCATTCTTGTTTCATGAACAGTATTCCATGATATGAATATGCCAGAACTTATTTGATCCATCTTCTTAATAATTTTTTTAGGTTATTTCTGATTGTTTTGCTGTCATAAACAAAATGTCAGTGACCATCTTTATGCATACATGTCTTTACCCACATATCTATTTATGTACTTTAGACAAATTTCTAAAAGTGGAATTGTTTGGGCAACTATTTTTGAAGATAGATATGATAAATGTGTATACATCTGTATACACGCAGGTATATTTGCAAGCATATTATACACAAAGGTATGTTTGCATGCATATTGGTTTTGCTTCCTTGGATGAGACAATTTCATGCCCTCCATCCACAGTGCAGATGGGAAGTGGCTATTCCTATTGCTGGGAAGTGGCTACTTCTGGATCCTCTTTCATCTCAGGGGTCCACGTGCCTGAATTTGGTCCATGGACCCTGAGCAGAAGTCACGTGTGTCACTTCCTGGCCAATGTTGTTAGAAAGTAGGTGAGCCTTCTCCATGGCCTTCCTCGTCTCTGGTCTCTCAGCTGACTCAGGAAGGTGCTGGAGGCTGTCAGCCAGGCCATCCTCTGTCGATGAGAGGCTGAGGGGCCCCAGCCACCCATCAGGATCATACACGTCAGAGTCTACTAAGTGAGAAATAAGTCAGAGGTGTGTCTGTTACAGCATCTCATGCTTCCTTACCCAAGAAGGTTGTTCTCCAAAAAGGTTATCCCTCTACCAACAGTATATAGAGGGCTCCTCCTCGTTCTCCTCCTCCTCATGCTTCTTTAGTGCTTACAACATGGCCAACTACATAGCAATAAGTGATGGGTATCCCATTGTTGTTCGATCTTGCGGTTCTTGGAGTCCTAGAATTTGACATGTTTATTGACTACTCGCACTTCTTCATAGCCCAGACATCTTTGACTCCAAAGATTTCTGGAAGGCCAAAAAGAGAAAAAAAATCTAAGTTTTCAAAGCTCTTCTCCATACATGTATGAATACTTGGAGATACTGTCTTTAAGCTAAAAATCTAGCCTGAACAAATAGAAATATAGTTTATTCAATATAGTTTATTTGGGGCTACCAGCAACCTCTCTGTGGCTGTGAGTCAATCCAATGGGCTGTGTATGAATAGAAAGAAAAAACTTAATGGCAGTTGGTCAGTTGTTTTAGTGAGTCCTGAATCCACTGGATTAAGTGAGAATTCATCTGATTTAATTTAGTGACACTAATTGGCGAAGAGAAGGCAATCAAATAGGCTATGCAGTGTAGGTATTCAAAGTGCATATTACATCCCTAACTGCTTTTTTTTTTTTTTTATTGAATCATAGCTGTGTATAATAATTCAATCATGGGGTACAGTGTGTGGGCTTCACATACAATCTGAGATATTTTTATCAACCAGATTGACATAACATTCATGAGATTTTCTCATTTACTATGTGAAAACATTTTTGGTCCATATTTAGAAGTTTTCTCCTGACCCTTCAAATATGTACCACACATGTGATCTCACCCTTTGTCCTATCTCCCCCTACTCTCTCTCTCCCCTTCCTTCCCTCTCCCCTTTCCCCGTCTTCCTGTGCAATAAATGGGTTGTAGCCTTCACTTGAAGATATAAAGTACATTCCTTTCTAGAAAGTAAGAAATGTTAGTTTTAACCTTATGGATCTTTCTCTGTCTCTCTTCCTCCTTCCATTCACCCATCCATTCTTCATCTAGTTATCTAGTTATTATTTATTTACATAAATATTTATCAGTATAATCCATACTATATATTTTTTCTCATTTTCATTATAAACCAGCACCAATCCTCAGAACAGAACTCTAGAATCTTGCTGTGGAGATTATCTCTAATAACAGCTTTATTTGACAGATAAATGTTCTGGAACACAGATGTTAAGCAACGAGTCTGTTACAATTGTGAAGCTAATGGAAGATCAAACCTAGGGCCAATCCTTAAATCCTTGGTCTTACCCAAGTGCCATCTCCTCACTACATCACAACAATTATCACTAAAAGTCACAGTTAGCATTTCAATGTCTGTCACAATAAGGCACGGGAGTCCATGTCACCCACCAAGAAACTTGGATTAGGTGTTTCTGGCACTTCTTTTTGTGAAGGAAGTCTAAGTCCTCTAGTCTAAGTCCTCGCTTGATTAACCTCACCCTTCTCTCTCTGCTGAGCTCCCATGGACTGTGTTTATTGGTGGTGCTACCACATTGCCAGCACCCAGTACCATACCATGGGAGCCACAGGTTGCTTGCTGCTCCTGTTTCCTCAACCCTCAGAAACACTAAGTCTCCTCAATTCTATCACTGGAAGGTCTCTTATGTCTTTTCACTCCTCCCTGGCTGTATGGGTCTCCTGCCATCCTCGATCATTTCCTTTCCAGGACTGTTGTGGTAGATTATGTGTGGGTTCCTAGCTCCAGGTAATTCTTTGTACCTATTCTTTAAAAGAAAACTATAACAACAATATCAACAGGAAAATAATAGCAGCAAGAGCAGCAAACCCTAATGGTTCCCCTAATGTTTCCACTAGTAAAATCTTTCCCGCCCTCTTCACTGAGTGTCTTGTCTAAGCATCACCCAGTTCCTGGACATTCCAGCCATGTGCTCTTTGACTGTACCATTCCCTACGTCTGTGATGCCCTTCTCCATCTCTGTTTTAAAGGCTCCACTCCCCTTATGATTCCTTTTGGTGCTGCTTCATTTCTTTCCTCTGCAGCAAAGTTCATTTCTCCCTCTCCTATGAACCTATAACTCTTAGCACACCTTGACCAATTATCAGAGAATATTATGGTGGATTATGTCTTTCTTCACCTACAATAAATTGGGAGATTACTAAAGGCAACTTTTTATTATTATTAAATCATAGCTGTGTACATTAGTGCAATCAAGGGGTACAATGTGTTGGGTTCATATAAAATCTGAACTATTTTCATCAAACTGATTAACATAACCTTCATGGCATTTTCTTAGTTATTGTATGAAGACATTTGTATTCTGCATTTAGTAAGGTTCACCTGTACCCTTCTAAGATGCACCGTAGGTGTAGCCCCACCAATTATCCTCCCTCCACCCCAACCTCCCCCCTCTCCTCCCCTCCCTTGCCCCTTTCCCCATATTCTTATGCTATAGGTGGGTTATAGCTAAAGGCAATTTTTGAAAACTTTCCCATCTCCTTGTCCTTCCCAAACTCTAATTCTATGCCTGGCTCCAAAAGAGAACTTGAGTAAAATTTGTTAAATGACTGAATGAAAGGTCTAACAGCAAAGTCTGGCATTTTATCTTTTCCTTCTAGCCCTTTCAAACTTATGTAGATAGTATAAAAGCAGACCTTGGATCATGTACAAGCTGTATTCCATGCCTAGATATTTAAGAATTGAGTAGAAACAGATTTGAAATGAAAAATCTGGTTGGGTGTGTGAAGGAATGTTCCCAGGATAGAGCTTTCCTTCTGGAAGACAAAACACAAAATCCTCTATTTCACTAAAAATATGAATAAAGAACCTTCTTGTTCAATGGGGCCAAAACCTTTGCTGAGATTTATTCGAGTTTAAAAGACCCTGAGATAATCCACCTTAATCCTACAGCAGTCTGCACTTGATAAAATGAAAATCAACAAATAACAACTCATAAACTACATCTTGACATCAAAACACTTGTGTTATTTTTTTCACATAAATATTAAAGAATGCCAGAGAATAAGACATTTTGATACAATATAGTGGAAGTGATGGTGTACACTGTTGGTGGACAGGAAAGGGACTCTCCATGGTTTCAGAAGGCAAAAGAATAGGTCTTCTTTCATAAACATTATAATGTGATCAGATTACATTGTGAACAACTTTTCAATATAATGCTCTTAAAAATCAAAATAAAGCATATCGATGGAGAGTAGGCTCCAATCTCAACTCTGGTATCTGATATCTTTTTATTTTTATTTAAAATTTTTTTTTTAATTTAAAACATGGAAGTCTCTCTATGTTGCCCAGGCTAATCTTCAACTCCTGGCCTCAAGCCATCCTCCCATCTCAGCATCCCGAGTAGTTAACAGTACAGGTGTTCCCTATAGCACCCAGCTTGGTATGTGATATCTAGGCATGTTTAACTTACTCATTAAATTCCATTAGTTTCAATGTTCTCCTCTGTAAAATTGGAATAGTAACATAGTACACCCCCAAGGGATTATTTTAATATTAAATAAGATAACATGTATGACATATTTAGCTTGTGCCTACAATATAGGAGTACACAATAAATGTTAATTCTCCTATAGAATAGCTAAGACAACTTGAGTGCAAGTCACAAGGAAACATCTGGAAGCCATAAGTGAATTTAAGTTGAATTAAACAGAAACATGAGGCTTTTGTAGGGAGAAATATTACTTGATATTAGAAGGGTTAAAATTACCTCTTGGAAGAGACTGATATTTCCATATTTCTTCTGGGCACACAATGAGACTCCATTTCTTGACCTCCCTACGGGTAGGTGTAGCCAAATTCTGGACCAAATTCTGGCCAATGCTGTGTAAACAGAAAGGACAGGCAACTCTTTTGGCCTGGCCATAAAGTCCCTCATAAGGTAAGATGCTCTGCCATATCTCTCTTCCCCATCTTCCAGCCAGGTACAATAGTATAGCAGAGGAGTCAGAGCTCTAGAGAACACAAAACCCCAAGATGCAAAGAGCCTGGGTCCCCAAGTCCCTGTGTGGAAAGTTGCTGTTGAACTGTTATGAGGGTGAGCAACAAACTTCTACTGTATTAAGCCACTGGGATGTGGGGTTAGTGGATACAACAGGTAGCTATAACTGGCATGGCAGTTATTCACCCTAACCCTGATCAATACAGTCATGAAAATATCAGTGCTATTATATTCTACATTTATGAGATCTTTGCAGAGGATTTATTTCTAGTTTTGGTAGAAAATTTTTTGTTTTCCAAAAAGGCAAGAAAAAGCTGGAAAGGGATGACGGAAAATTAGAAAACATATGGGGGAAAGTGGGGAGGAGCAAGATGGCTCCAAGTAACAGTTTCCTTGCAACTGGGCATGGTGAGTCTGGGGAGAGAAGATTCCAGGTATCTCTGGCTGGTGGGATCTGCCCAGAAACATCTCTTTGAGGACACAGGGAGTCATCTAGAGTCTTCTGGATCCTATGAGGAGGACAAAAGCAGTGGAGAACTGGCAAGTATTTGAGTGTTTTCACTGGGTCTAATCCTACCAGCAGCTGTAAGTATAGCAGCCATGAGATTGCAAACTGGAAAGGCCTTACCTGTAAGCTGTGTTGGTTTTTTTGGACTTGGCACTCAGTTGAACTACCTTGGGAGAACTTGGGCAGGAGTGTGGAGGACTTTATACATTGTCTAGGACCTCAGACTGAGCCGCTGAGCCAGACAGAGCTAATGGTGTTGGACTGTGGACCCAGCAGAGCTGTTGTAGGAGAACTGCCCTGGCAAGCTCAACCCTCAGGGTCACAGTGTTAGGATCCAGCCGGAGCGAGTAATCTAGTGACCAAGCAGCCTAAAGGTGGGGACTGAGACACCTTACAGCCTTGGCCCTCAGGGGCATAGAGTGAGACCGGTTTTGGCACATGGGTTAAGTGGATAGACAACCAATTCAAGAGTGATCTCAGTGAAAAGTGCGTTCCTGGGAAAGCTCCTGCTTAGCCAAGGTTAGCAGTTTAAAGTGACTTTTAAGTGGGCTGAGGAGAGATTTAGGCTTTCCACCCTCCAGGGTTTGAGAAATCAGCAGAGGCCTCCAGTCTCCATCTCATACAGCTGTATCAGCATTGTGATTAATGTCTCATACCATAGAAGATCACCTGTTCCCCGGACAATATTCAGCAAGATATATATACTGCTTTTATTTATTTATTTATTTCAACATTTTCCCTATAGATTTTTCTTTTCTTTTTTTTCCTTTTTTTTCTTTCTTCATTTATCTAGTTTAAATATAATGTTCCATTGTTGACTTTTTCTTTTTTTATAATTTTATTGAATCATAATTGTGTACATTGATGCAATCATAGGGCACAATGTGCTTCATATACATTCAGAAATATTTTGATCATACTGTTACAGATAGCCTTCGTGGCATTTTCTTGATCACTATGTAAAGACATTGATACTCTACCTTTAATAAGTTTCACCAGGACCCTGGTAAGATGCACCGTAGGTGTGTTCCCACTAATTGCCCTCCCTCCACCCATCCTCCCCCCTCCCCTCCCTTTCCCCTGTCCCTGCATTCTTGTGCTATAATTGGGTTTTAGCCTTCATATGAAAGCTATAAATTAGCTTCATATTAGGGCTGAGTACATTGGATTCTTCCAATACTTGAGATACTTTGCTAAGAAGAATATGCTCCAGCTCCATCCATGTAAACACAAAAGAGATAAAGTCTCCACCTTTCTTTAAGGCTGCATAGTATTCCATGGTATACATGTACCACAATTTATTAATCCATTCGTGGGTTGATGGGCATT
>CAUYON010085480.1:0-59952 GCA_963573935.1 Arctocebus calabarensis | reverse complement strand
TATTTTTTTTTTGAGAGAGTGCTGTGGCATCACAGCTCACAGCAACCTCCAATTCCTGGGCTCAAGCAAGTCTCCTGCCTCTGCCTCCCAAGTAGCTGGGACTACAGGCACCCGCCACAACACCTGGCCATTTTTTGGTTGCAGCTGTCATTGTTGTTTGGCTGGCCCAGGCTGGATTTGAACCCGCCAGCTCAGGTGTACGTGGCTGGCGCCTTAGCCCGTTGAGCCACAGGCGCCAAGCCTAGGTATAAGTATTTATTTGTGATATGATAACAGGAAGCACTGCAAGGATGTGGAGAGGGAAGGGAGAAAAGCCACAGCAGAGGGTGTGTTTGTGGCTTCTGTTGTGGGCAGTTGGGGCTCAATTTGCTCAAACCATCAAGAGAGTACATGGAATATGCCTTAGAACTATACCACTGTGTAGAGAAAAAACTGGGATATTTGTCTAACTACTTCCATTGTTTATTGTTTGAGGGTGCTTCATGGGTATTAACTCTCATCCATAGATCTTTTTCATGGAGTTAGAAAAGATACCTCAAAATAGATCTAATTTCTGTGGCTTTCATAGTACTTCATCCTAGAAGACATATCCAAAAGCTAAAACTCCTTATTAGACACTGTGGAGTTAGTTGGGTCATATGGCTGTCCTTGGGCCAAAGTGTGGGTAAAAAAATAGCATGCTAGTATTGGCTAGGCCTGAAATTTGTTGAATTTGCACACAATTAATAATCCCAGTCAACAAGAGCAGTTTTTCAATGAAAAGAGGGGCACTGTAAAGAAAAAAACAATCAGTGGTTTCTTGAAGAATGAACAGGATCTTATAGAAGTCTCAGAAAGGCCAGCACGAAAGGACAGCCTTCAGAGCTCACTGCGAGCCCCCCCAGCATGCAGAGGTCCCAGTCTGCAGAGACAAGGAATGTGGGTGGTGGCAAGGAAGACAGCAAAAGCACCAGACCTACATTATCACAACTGCAGGGCCCAGATTCCCTGGAGTCAGAAAAGCCAGTCTCCTTGCTAGGCCACTTTAAGCTTGAAATCTAGGACTTTGCAGACAGACTGCCCTGGTAGGTGGTGAGGAAGAAGGGAAAGAGACTGAGAAAGGGCAGGAAAAAAATGTCATAGAAAAGAAAAAGAAGAAATACAAATAAAAGATACTATAGAACACGAGTAGGTAAAAGGGAAATAAAAAGAATAATAAACAATGGAAACTTAAGGCAAATTGGGGTAGGAACAAATTTTTAAATGTAGGAGTAGGGCATAAAATGAGTACATGTGGAATAATAGCATCCATCAAGGATGTATCAGGAATTTTGATAAGTGAGTACTTATTTGCTAAGCGCTATTTTAAGTTTATCTACCTGTCTCTATCAAACATCTAATCTGGACCTCCAGGTCTAGAGGTTGTTATCTGAATGATAATGCATCCAAAAGAAACTCAAATTTGACTCCTAAGTGTTCTGAAAATATATTTTGGAAAGACTTTCAAAGTGGCAAAGGGCAGGAATTTTAGTAACACATTAAAAAGATCCCTAAAAATATCTTTACTCATCTCTCTCCCTAAAACTGCACACATTGTCTCAGCCTCTCTGCCTTCGCCACACCCCTGCTGCATCCAATGCCCAACTTCTAGTCCCTACTGGCCCGCTGGCTGAGTCTTTCACTTCTCCCACTTTCTAGACTGTTTTTCATCCACGTTGTTCATCCTCCTTACCCTTAATCTGCTCAGCTGAACCAGGAGCCAAGCATCCATATAAGGCATCCTCTCAGGGTAGAAAGGAGAGGCTCTGAATACTCCACTTTAATATTCTCAGCTCTGCTGCTCGGACAGCATTTTGTTTAACCCCAATCGATTTAGAAGGTAAGGGTGATTACCATCATGCCACAGATGAGGCAACTGGGGTTTAAACTGAAATTTGACTGACTCCAAAGTCTGTGCTCTTAAACACTACACTGTGCTATATATCCATGATTCTCAGACTTTGGTGGGAGCTGAAAGTTATTCAGGGATACTGGTTAAATATGAGGATTTCAGCGTCCTACCTTAGAGATTCCAATTTAATTGTTTTTGGTGGAACTCAGGAATCTGCATGTTTAACAAGCATTCAGGTAACTCAAATGCAGATGATTCAAACGCAGGTCAGACCCAGATCACATTCTGAAAAATGCCAATAAATCCTTCACTGGGGAGGATCATTAGTACTGATGTAAGACTGAACTGTCATATGTGTAACAGGTTTACATTTTAAAGTACAGCACGTGCTCCTTCCGATGGATACATGGATTTTATATGTTTGATTCTGCATAACCATTTGTGGTCCCTATGGGTTTTGCATACAGTGCACTAGCAAACATAATATTCATATTACTTAAATCTTTCATGATATGAGAAGAGAATTCAATTTCTTTGCTATGATTCAGAAACAATACGAAGATGTGCCCCATGGTGTTTCAGGTTTAGAAACCATCATAAGAAGCCATTTGTGGTCGCTGACAATGGCTTTAATTAAGAACAGTGCTTCTTCTTTAGTGGAAATTTTTGGGGAAAATAAAGAGAAAATGAAAGGAAGTTCAGCGAAATTACAACCTCCAGAGGTTCATAGCTTCTGAGCATTTATTTTCTAAGGTGATATTCATTTGTGGAGATTCTTCATCTTTTGAAAGTGGTGTAAGGTCACCCCTCCCTCAGAAGCAGAGAGCAGTGGTTTCAGTGGGTTCCTGGAACTGACTCCTAGCAGACAGGAAGACCCTGGGCAAGGCTGGAGGTGAAGATGGCTAGAGTGATGAGGGTCATCTTTAAGGGAACACTCCTTCCTCACAATTTTGTCTTCACTCAGCCTTTTCTGGGCTTTGGGTGGGAAATAAGCAGTGTGGTTAACGGGTCGCCTTTCATCACGCCTGCGAGCAGACCTGGTGGGGAGGGTTCGGGTACTTATTCTATTTCTCCAACCTTTATGTTAATGTGTCCTTCCCTCCACCCCCAGTGGTGACAGTAATGAAGTGATATGTGTGGAGACTTTGGAGCCAGATATGAGGGTATGAATCCTTGCTCTGGACTTGCCAACTAGAGGAACTCCGGCAAACTTCAGTTCCTCCTCTGTAAAGTGGAGATGATAATTTGCAGGATTTCTGTGAAAAACTAAATGTGTGTAAGGTTCTTATCAAGGTGTCCAAAATATAGAAAATGGCTCTGTGAATGTCAGCTATAATAAGGTTAATTTGCAACTTAAATAAAATTGGCTGTAAGCCGCTCAATGCCCCCTCATGTGCCATTTTCATTTGTTGCATGTGTGTGGAGCACGAACCCTGGACAGACGCTAGGCCCCCACTGTGAGTTCATCAAACATGGCCTTGCCCTGGGAAACATATATTCTGGGGAGGAAAATAGATATTAATCAAATACTGAGCCCGTTTTGACAAGATAATATTCCCCCCAATTGATAAGTAAAACAGAAGCTCAAAGAATTTAGGGAGCTTGGCAAAAACTCAAGGCCTGTATGCAGCAAATCAGAGATTGGGATGCTGTTCTGTCTCACTCCCCAATCCATATTCCATCCTCGCCGCAGCCTCAGCCACAGAGCATCTATCTTCTGTAGCTCTTTCACCGCCTTCTCCATCTCCACCACCAGTAAAAGGCCTGATTGCCTTCTTCATAAGACATGTGTAAATAATTTCTAATGGGCTGGAAGCCTGTATGATGAGGATGTAGAAGTGAAGAGAGAGAAACCTCTGATTCATATGACCTTTTTGTTTATGTGCTCAAACCCAAAATTGAAAAAAAAGGCCACAGGAAAAATCAGAGACTGGAGAGAAACAAAGGTCTTAAAACACACATCAGGTATTTTTACATCTCAGGAATCAATAAACCAAGAGTTGTAAATAAAAATACTTGATCCTATAGAATCCTCATTTACTAGGAAGGTGCCACATTATGCAACCATAACCTGAATACCATTCAATAGAATCAGTGGAAATAAGCTTTGATACATAAGATGGTACGTGGCTAGATGGCTAGGGGAAGATCTCACAGCACTGCCAGCAGAATGAAATATTTAAATTATTCTTCCTATTGTTTAGTTTCCTTAATTTAAACCTTATAGTTATTTCTGTGGAGATTTATAGCCATCTTCTGCATCTAACCTTTCGAAGGAAGTTGAGGATTTCTTCTGTTTCCTTCTCCTTACTCTGTAGTAAGACTAACATAGAGACTAAAAGTAAAGCATAAAAACTAAGAAAAGGAAGTAGCAGAGAAGAGTAGAATCTGAGAGAACAAACTAGAACTAACTAGACCAAAAAGCGGGGGTTGAAAACATTTCCACTCACAGAATCTTCCAAAGCCATTTGTTTTGTTTTGCTAAACAAAGAATTTAGCAAAGAGAATCAGAAGACAATAGCCAAATCTAAGATTATGCTTAAAATATTAGTAATGAATCGATAGTTTTTAATGGGAGAAGTTGGTAGAAGTTAGCTGGACCCATTGGGAGATACATTATTTTCTTCCAGCTATCAAGACAGAGCCTATCCCAAGGTCATCCAGAGCTTTCCCATGCCCACATTCAGCTCTACATGCCAGGCACATGACAAACAATACCCAGTTAGTTAAAATAAGTAATTTCAATTTTAATAGATTTTTATACGTGAATAATAAATTCATTTGGCATTGCCATTTGGTATTGATGGTGACCCTCTTCAGAGGTTCCCCAGAATCTGCCAAGTTTCTGGAGTAAATCACAATCTAAACGTCATACTATGAAGAGGCTGTTTATTCTATAGAGATCTTTGTGTATTTTTGGTTATAGCTCTTTTCCTTTCCATGACGAAATCTCTTTTGACATCTAAATAGGTGATTATACATTTTAAGTTTTTTCTGAATTTCTTCTTGTAATAGGATCCCAATTGTCTTCATGGATGATGAATTGCAATCTTCTTTTTCTTTCTTTTCTTTAGAGAAACTATTTTCAGTCTGGGCTCACGGATTGGCTGGGGGTTGTTCTAGATACATCTGCAATTGTGTGTGTACCTAAGTTCGTTTTCTTAAAGAGGGTTCATTAATTTCATTACATTCTTAAAGAGGTCTGGGAACAAAATAAGGTTAAGGAACATGGTGTTTCTGATCTCCAATTTTTATGTTACCTGTAAGTCCACTCACTGTCTTGACTGCTGCCCTTCTTGGTAACAGCTTTGGTTCTCACAGGTTATTATATGTCTTTTCTAGATTTTTGATCACGCCACTCAGAAAATGTATATAAAAAATTAAATTCTGAAAGATCTGTAAAGGGTGTAAGCTTTAGAAAACCACAAAGTGAAAATCCTCGAATCTTGAGTTCTTTTTTCACTTTTGATGAAGATGCTTATGCCATGTGTTCATTACAATTGAGGTTAAAGCTGCAGGCTTGGGTTCAGCCCAGCTGTAGTACTTGCTACACAACTTGTGTTGAAGTTAAATGCTTTTTCAGTGTGTTTTTTTCCTTTGTAAAAAGTAATATATTGCCCTGACTTCATCTTCATACTATGCAATGTATCCATGTAAGAAAATTATACTTGTACCCCATACATTTATGCAAATAACAAAAGAATAATATATTGTATATTTCATAATAGCTAGAAGAAAAGATTTGAAATATTCCCAACACAAAGAAATGATAAATGTTTGAGGTGACAGATATCTTAAATACCCTAACTTGATCATTACACATTGTATGCATGTATCAAATTATCCCACGTATCCCCCAATATGTGCAATTATTCAGCACCAATAAAAGAATAAAAATGAAGGCAATGACGTCTCACCATTTTTCTGGAAGCCTCACAATTGCCTATGATCGCTCAGAAAGCCCCAGTCCCCACTCATTCAGGGAGTGTGGGGGTGGGGCCACCCCCTGAGAATTTCCCCAATCCTCCTCCAGGTGTCAGTACAGCCCCACGCATCTTCCCTCTCTCCCTGCCCCCTCCTGTCCATTCATAAAGTGGAAGGTGATTTGTGAGCCGCCTCACTGTGACGGTGGAAGGAAACAGCCATCTTTGCTTGTCTCTATACTAGATTTGTTTTTCTAATTTCTTTTTACTTGAAGGTTTACCAGCTGCTTTATTACCAGAGTGAGGCTTCCTTGCAGTCTCTTTTCTTTTTCCTCTCCCCCACTTCTCCCCTCCTTTTTGTTCCTAGAGACAATCAGTGTCTCTGGTCCCAGCTGCCACTGCTGATTTTTCATTACAGTTTAATTTAAAACTGGGATTGGAATGGAAATGTCTTTTTGCCATTTGGGGTTTGTGAGGCCTGTGGTTTTATTGCCAAAGGCACAAATGTTAGTTACTACTGTTTTTCCAGAGTTTGCTGGGGGAGGATGAGGGGGTGTTGCAGGGTGGGAGGGAAGAGAGACATACTGACCGAGTAGAAGTGGGAGGGAAACTGGATGGGAAAATCCCTCTCTGGAGGCGATGCTATTCTGCGAATTGTTTTGTCTGATGTTTTGAAGAATAACCGAGTTGGGTCAGACTGGGGAGAAAACAGAGTAGCGTCTCCCCGAAATGTGTATTTATGCAGGTTAAGTATTTGTCACCCGTGGAAATGAGGCGACCGAGGGAGGCAGAGGGTCTGGCGCCAGTGCCGAGAAGATGGTTTTCCTTCTAAGCAGCAAGAACATCTCCAGCTAGTCACTGGAACACAGCTTCGCACGGGAACACCCAAGGCCAGACTAAACCGTAGGCAAGCTCAGAGCGAACCAACTATTTATGTATTTATATGTTTTCGCCCAGCAGGAGACATCAGGCATCCATCTCCACCAGCTTCAGCTTTCTCTCTGCTTTTGCCTTCTTGGGCTCGTGTCCTGGCCTTTATTTATGAGTCTCCCTCCAGCCATGAATCCCAGCTACACAATTAAGGTTTCCTATCATCTCTTAGAAGCTTCTCCTGACTTACTATTTTGATCAGATTAAAACCAGACTATTTTCTAAAATTGATGACGTTTTTACCTAGGGGAGTGTAAAATTAAGAAGGAAGGACGTTTTTATTTGAGAGTCACCAGGCAGGAGGAGGTGGGGAGCAGCCGAGGCCTTGGTACGCCTGAACCTCGATGTTTCACACTGACCCTGGATGCAGTTGTTTCCTGGTTGCGCAGGAATCTGCGGAAAGCAGAAGGTCTTATCTGTCATGCTGAAAACAATTACTGTCTTCCCTCCCAGCAAGAACCGCCGTCCTCCGGGATCCGCCGTTTCGGATGTCAGACAGAACAGTCCATTATCCCTGCAGATCACGCTGCCTCTTCACACTGAGCGCTCCGACCTCCCCTCTGACCCGCCTCGGGGACCGCGAGCCTGTGCGCAGCGGCCGCGTCTCCCAGCACCGAGCAGCCCCGGGAGCCGGGCCCTTTGCGGGGAGCTGCCGCCTCGGCTGCCAGCCTGCGTGGCCGTGTGCTCTTGGTTGACGGGGACGTGTTGCGGAGAAAGCACACTTGTCTATGGCCTGACATTTCACCCAGGGTCCCTCTCCCGCCCTGCCCCGTGCGCCTGGTGTTTTCTGTGTCCCCGTTGGGGGTGGGTGGCAGCCCACCAATCGTTCCGCAGACGAGTTTCCAAGACTGCCGTGGTCGTCTATGCAACTCGCACGGACATTCTGGTGTCTGGAATTTCCTCACAGAAGCCATTCGAAACTGGACATAGTTCTCATTTTGCAGATCAGAGTTCATGACACCCAAAGGGGGAAAGAAAACAGTAACAGAGGGAACCATTTTAACTGCCATCAGCTGTCCTGCCTCACAGCAACACCAACAACACCACGACGACGGGCTTTCCCCCAGCCTGTGCCTAATGGGGCCGCCTCCAACACATGGCAGCCACGGTGCCGGAAACCGTGTGTGCTGAGGAACTGCCCCATGGGTTTCTGAAATGCGTCCAAAGGAAATTCCTTCCCTGACCCTCGGTGAGGTTTGAAATTTTAAGGACCTGACTGACATTTGAAGAAAACAGTTATTTTTGCGAGAGTGCAATTTTCCTGGAGGAAGAAAATTCTACAACTATCCCCCTCAGTTGAGTAGCCTCCTCTGTGGGATGAATTGAATGCCAAGCAAGGCAGGGTGTAAAGGCTGGTCTGCTGTGCTGTGTGGAAACCGGTTATACCCGCGATGCTTTCTTTCCATCTCCAGGAGATGACATACTGCAGTCAGCTCCTTGCAAAACAAATATTGCAGCCAAGTTTTCTGTCCATGTCTGCTGAGGTAAAGACAGGGGGGACTATGGGTTGGGCATTAGTTGTCTGACAGGAAAATGGGTGTTTGATCTAGTTTTTTGCTATAGAAATCTCTTGGAAAAATCTCATAAACCTATGTTAGTGGCCACATATGGGATCCATTAACTCCTCATTTCTGCTTGTTCTTAGCAAATTTTTGTCTGGTGACAACACATGAACTTTGGAGTGTTTTTGTTTTGCATCACACCACAGAGAACTCTGTTGACTGGCTTTAGTTTTGAGAAAATATTTAGCAACAAGCAGGCTGTGGATGGAGTGAAAGAGCTAATTGCAAGTAGAGCTGGGGAGGACATTTGGCTTGTGGGGAAGCAAGGGAACTTTTTTTTTCCTTCGTGTTTCAGAGAGATTTTAGAGTCACATGTTCTGGGAAGACTTTTCCTTCTCTGATGAAATTGAGTAAAATATCTGGGCTTTCATCCCATCTCCACCTATGTCTCATGGTGTAACTTGGGAGAGTACACTGTTCTCTCTTACTCTCTAAGTTTTTGTTTTATAAGTATAGGACAAAAAATACACATGCTTTTTGGGGAAAACATAGCCACATCCTCAGATTAAAAGGTGTTAAATGATTAGAACACACCAGTAATTGAAACTGAAGTTACTTGTGTCTGACAAAAAACAAACAAACAAAACAAAACACTGGAGGATGTTAACTCAAATAAGGAAGATAGAGAGAAATTTAGAGGAAAATTAGCTTTTATTTTCTGTTTCAAGTAATTAATAAACTAAACACAACAATCAGCACTTTCACCCACAGCCAGCATTAGGGGGACTTCAAACATTGCCTTTGAAGTGGGCCCCCAGTAGGGAGGACCCCACTGTTCAGGCTACTTTATAGTGGTAATATACTGTCTGGAAAAAACAGATGCCAAGAAATTGCACAGATTGTATCTCTGAGCATCTGAAACCCTAAAACTTCAGGGGGCCCAGGAAGGCCCCAGCCTTTCGATTTTTTTTCCCCTAAAAAAAAAAAAAGTCTTAAAGTATTAAATTAAAACAGGCACTTCATTTCTTTCCCTCATTTCTCCCTTCACCTCAGGAGACCTACGTTAAATTCCACTTAGATCACAGCTAGATGTGGGTTTGATGGTCTCAAGCCACCTTTTAACTGTACGTTCATCCCATAAATAGAAGATGAATAAAGATGTCAAACTTCATCCATATGATATTCTGACACACGTGGCTCGCTCTGTCAAAGAGGAGCTCAGATGAGGGTGGGCGACAATGGATTCTGCAGAGCGGGGAACTGCAACATACCACAGTGAATTTACACGTGTAGACGAGAACAGCATGATTACGAGCCAATAGGCAACAGAGATTCAGCTGTCCATGTTGTTCTGAGTGGACATTTGCAGAAGGACAGCAATTGAGCCGGGACAGTATGAATTCAGTGTGGGCCACTTCCCTATAGCCAAACTTAGTGTTTAAAGTTACCCTTTTCTCCAGGGTAAGCAAAATAAGGTCTATGCTTGAAACAAGGTGTCCTGGGACCAGATTCAGCTTTTCACGTTCTGAGTAAAAGTACATGAATACTGATTTGGAGATTATGTTATTATAATTTATTCATTTATTTGTGTCCTAACTAGGCAAAGAACCCAATGTAACAAACAGCTGGAAAGCAAGGAATCCACTGCCAAATATTGATAATTCCTAGCCTGGAATACTCATGGCTATTTTTAGTTTGTTAATGTAAAAAGCAGTGAGATGAAAAGTGAAGTGATCCATTTCTAGAAGAAAAACGAGTCGAATCTTCATTAATAATTCCTGTAGAACGCTCCATGGGCCTTTATCTGACAGCCTGACAAGCTGAACTAAACAACAGAGACTGTAGGAATGTAAAAGACATAATCTCAACACCAAACCTTCTGAAGATTTGGCTGTCATTTTTCATTAAAGGCAAGGGGTAAAAACTTCCAGTGAACAGACAGAGCTCGTAGCGTGATTATAGTGCTAAAATTTAGTGAGAAAGGTGGCATTGCCGAATATTGAACAGCTAAGCTTTCTTTCCATGAAGAACCTGGGATTTTTGAATGGGTAAGCTATGTTGCAGCTGTGATGAGAGGCAATTTAATGATTGTTAGGCCTGGTAACAAATCTCCATCAATAAAGACTTCCTCTGTAATAAGTGTTGGGCTAACAATTGTAGAAAAACGCTAACTCAAGGATCTGTAGTCTCTGCTTCTGTTTCTATAGTAATGTACACGTCCCAATGTCTTTTCACAGTGTAGTGTCTCTTGGATCGTGTCCATGCTGTGGTACACTCAGGCATGAATGGCATTGTCATGCCATGCTACAAACAAGGAAACTGTTCTGACATACTAAGGGACTTTTCCAAAGTTAAACAGCTGGTAAATATCTGGCTTGAGACCAGCTCCAGTTTTTCTGCCTTTATGCCTGTGCTTTCAATACATTCTGTAAATAAAAACAAGTGCAAACAGTAAAACTGGACAGCCTAAAGTTAATCAAAGGCCAAGATTTGCAGGAAAGGGTTGGAGTCGGCAAGGACAAGGTCAGAGAGCAATAGCTATGGGAACGCATGTACGTTGTTGCTCCTCTAAGTTAAAGGTCTTCTTGCCCACTTGTTGAGCAAAACTATGGTGGGAAATGGTCTATTATCATAGTTATGTTCCCCAAGATCACATGATAATTAACAATAATATACTAAGAGTAACTTACTCTTATGAAGTACTTATTTTATGTCAGGCTGTATCCTAAGCCTGTACTGTATATTGATTCATTTGTTCCCTACAAGATAGGTTTTAATATTATTCCCATTTTATTGATAAGGAATCCATGACTTCATCTGCCAGACCTGACTGGGAACAATTCTGTAATGCAGGTAGGAAGCATTACAGAAGTCTGTTTGGGCCAGCCTTCAAAATAGCTCACTAATATCTCAAGCTCCAGAGGAGGGGTGACCCAGTGGGGGTGGTGCAGGCATCTCTCGCTCCTCATTCTCTCTCTCACTTTATCAATATTTCCTGAGCACGCCCTGCCATGTGCCTCCTTTGTTAATAACCCTCCAGTTCTCTCAGAGCAAAGGTTGGCCTGCAGCTTTCTCCCCTTCCTGCTGCCTGACAGGAGAGGAAATCGCAGCTTCCAGAGGGACCTGACACAGGGGGAACTGGATAGCACCAAGGGGTCAAAGGTAAGAATGCAGGGAACAGTGAGCAATCCCAGATAGCGCCCAGCTGGTGCTAGGCAGGAAAGGCTCCTTCATGTGCGCTCCTCCTGGTTGCTATCTTTGGTTCCTGCAGGAAAGAAAACCACCGCAGACTGTGCAGTGACCATGGTGCACACAGCGGTCCACACTGCCAGGGAACAATTGAGGGCAGCGGAGGAGCCCCGATCCTGGACCAGGGTCTGCCAGTCTCCTGTGTACAAATAAGCCAGGAAATTTAACTGAAATCATGTGGCATCGGTCAAATAACACCGACTTACGTATAATTCATCATCAGGTCCTACTGCTCTAATAACCTGGAATCACAGTCACATTGCCGGTTGCAACAATGGCATATGGCGGAAATACTTCCTGAGAAGAGCTTACTGTGAAACCTCCCCGTGAAGCTCTCTGGCAGGTGCCCCTGGTGCATCTCATTCTGGACCCCATCAAGGGCAGGGTGTGATGCATGTGCCTCCCTTGTCTCCTTCTCCATCTCTCTGGGCTTCTCCTCTGCCACGAGGATTTGGCTTTTGCTGAGAACCCGTCTTCCCCATGGAGTCCTGACGTCAGTCTCCTCTCAGCCCATTTAGCTCAGTGTTCAGGTCTCCTGAGTTATGAAAAGATGACAAGGTACAGGCAACAAGATGGCGTCCCAGGAGGTCACCGGCTAAAGGTTTGGGCGTTGTTTTTCTCATGATGTTTCTAATTCCCATTAACTTTCATTAAGAATTATGTGTATAATGACGGCGCCTGTGGCTCGGTGAGCAGGGCGCCAGCCCCATATACAGAGGGTGGCAGGCTCGAACCTGGCCCTGGCCAAACTGCAACAAAAAATAGCCAGGTGTCGTGGCAGGTGCCTGTGGTGCCTCAGGAGGCTGAGACAAGAGAATCGCCTAAGCCCAGGAGTTGAAGATTGCTGTGAGCTGTGATGCCACAGCACTCTACCGAGGGTGATGAAAGTGAGATTCTGTCTCTAAAAAAAAAAACAATTATGTGTATGGGGCATGAAGAACCACTGATTAACCAAGCCTTTCTCTCCTCCCAGCCATGAACATTGCAGTTTATTAATAAAGCTGCATGCTCCCAAAGCATGTCATTGTAAAGATCACCAAATTGTAAACCCAGGATAGCTGTTAGAGATCACTGAGTCAATTCTTTTACTTTAAAGAAGAAGAAACAGGCCCTGAGAGGCTAATCACTTACTCCAGGGAGGTCATTTAGTGAGTGGCAGAGTCACTATACCCATATCCCACCCCAACCTGTGCCACGTTGACAAATTAACAAGTTTTAAATAGCTCCTAACACTTCAGGAACCAGAGTGTAATGTTCAATCTGTACAGCGTTGAGTATGTATGGAATTTGAAGCATATTTAGTAGCCAGAGGCTATGGGCAGACTCTCTTTTAAAAATGCAAATTGCTATCTACTAAATAAAATAAGTTTGAGGAAGTTAGTTCAGCTGGAGCTAATAGGCAATAATGTTAATTAGTCCAAGGGCATGGCTCCAATTTCCACGAGGGCCAATTAGTTTCACACAATGGGGGAAAAAAAGACTGTTTCCTAGACTTGGACTGTGCCCCAAACTCAGCCACCTAGTCCCCAGGGAAACCAGGTGAGGGAATGAGAATGATGCAGCACACATTCCCCTCCCTGTTAGAAAAACAACGCCAGGCATTTCTCGGTGTAATCACTTTCCTATGCTCAGGGAAGAAGTTTTGTAAAAAGTTGCATTAAGGCTGAAAGATGGGGTTTCCTCGGAGCACATTTTCATACCCTTTCTCTTTACTTTGTGAAATGGTAGCTCTAGGGATTTTTATTGCAGTTTTGTAGATTAGGACCTAAAATCAAGGGAAGGATGTTTTCTTTTTTACCTAAAATTAGGCCATGAATGAGCCCTGATTCAAGACTTAAACCTAAGTCTTCTAGACTTTCCAGTAAACTAGACGACACAGCTTCTCACAAGGACAGAGCAAATGCTTTACTGCCACTGAGAAAAATAAAGGCAGTCTGAGTTGCCCAAAGGTGCTGGGCTATTGCCCAGCTGGAAAGCGGCTTCTTTTCCATGACCCGGTCAATGATAAAAAGAGAAACACGTGGTCCCAATTCAGTTGTAGTTTTCTTTTGCAAAATATAAGCAGGCATAGATCAGAGGTCTCCTATAGTCCTTGCTAAAAAGGCCCAGGTCCTGGTTCACAAGTCAGAATCTGAGACACAGCAATGAAGACAGGGGAGGAAAGAATGGCCACAGTGAGAACAGAAACTTGAAAACACACACCTGAAGGCACATCACTGTCCTGTCCTTTTTGATCAAATACTGTCTTATTTCAGGCCACATTTGTTTGCGTAATGGTGACCTAGTGATCTGGAGAGGCTGTGTCCTTTCTAGAAATAACTAAGAAGTTGTCTATATCAAACATAAGGCAGTCAGAAAGAGGCGCTCAGTGGCCCCTGACATTGAGTGGAGCCCAGGAACTAAGTCATAACCTCAGACCTCTGGAAGGACACAGCCACGACACTTGACACTGCTCCCTTAGATAAAGTAGATTTTAAGCATCACAGCAGAAATTGCACCTCATTTTAAGTAGGTTGTCTTTCTCATAACTTCAACAAATTATTCATTGTTGAAAAATATTTTTTTTTCTTTTAACATTACTATTCAATGAGGCCGGAACTTAGAGTGAATTCTAGTTAATCCGAGAATTCCTGGCCATGTGTAGAGAATTGGGGCAGCTTCTCTTTTACTCTTATCTGAGGTATTTTACAAGTGCTTATGGTTTCTGTTATGCTCATATTCATAACTGAATGGGAAGCAGCCAAGAGAAGAACAGCTTCTCAATGGACAGGGAGAGACAACCTCTCTCATTCTTTCTCCTTGGGTCTCACATCCGTTTGGGTGGGCGTTCCATGATAAGCCAGCGAGTTTTTCTTGGTGGGCCCATACCAGAGGCCGGATCTCATCTTATTGTTCAGTGCTAGCTTGGTGAGGTTGGGAATTACAACTGAGCGCCTACTGACCATCAGGTGATTTTCTGACCTAAGCCGAACTGGTAATAAGAAGGGTACCGTTGCTAGAAGAGTCCTTGGAGTCATGTAGTGTAACCCTCAGTGCAAGCCCTCCAGTCTCTCTTCCAGATGTCTCTTTATAGGAAATGTACCCCCATCCCAGGAATTCCACCCTCATTTTAGTCAGTTTCAATTGTGATAAACTTGTTCCTTAAAATAAGGAGATACCTGCTTCCCATATAACTTTGGATGACTCTTCTTAGTTCTGCCCTTTAAAATCAAAAAAGTGAAGGTTAATCTCGCTCCCACCTTATAGCCTATTGTGTATTGAAATGCAGCTCTCTTTAGTTTATGAATTTATTAATTCCTTCAGTGTGCATTTTATAGTGTCGATTGGGTCTTATTCATAGTTGAGTAGACCTGTATCCACCCCTAATAAGTCTGCTGTCCATTTGAGTTTCTATCTCTTCTTCAACCTAAAATCCCTTAGTTTTTTCAACTTTTTATAAAACATGGACACCTCTGCAATCTGGCTATCCTCTTCCAGACTATACAATGAAAACACTATTACTAAAGATAATTATGGAGGATCCACTATGTATGAGGTCCTGAAATAGGTCCAACGATAGTCCCAACTACCCTGCAAGTTGGAGATTATCAATCCTGTATTTGCCGTGAGGAATTGTATCTCATAAAGAAATAGTAAGTGACCTTGGTTCACACAGCTAATATGGGGTATGTGTGACACCTGAACAAAGGTCAATCCCCAAAACTCCAGTTGAGTGTGTTTTTTAAAAAGGGTTAGCACCTGGGGTTGAAGATAATGCCTAATGTCTACCTTTTCATAGCAGAAAAGACCATCTTCCTCACGTGACAGCAAATAGGTCTTAGGAGTAACCCTTTCTTTTGGACATTTTGCTACATCATATAAAACATAGTAAAGTACATTGATAGCCCACATGAAATGCATTTTTTCTATCATAAAGTATTTGAACACATTTTAAAAAATCTTGGAAGAAAATTTTATCTAAGAGTAACTCATTTAATTTATGATTGGCAATGATTTTTTGGCAAGCATCATGCATACTCAGAAATTCTTATGAAATGAGAAAATATAACCTACAAATTGTTTTCAAGTGTAGTAAAAATTTTTACGAACACTAGCTGTAACTAACAATGAAGTTGATATCATGTTACATTTTGTAGATGTTTAATTAAGCATTTATTAATTTCAATTTATCAGTTTTATATTTTGGAAACAGTAAATCTTTTGAAGTCTTAAAACATTTTTATGGGCCTTTGAAAAAAACACAGGCTGTGAGTAATGGGTTGTCCATGACTAAATAACAGTGAATCTTTCACATTCTTTGAGATAGAAGAGCCATTACATCCACAAGGTAGCTTAAGATGGCAGTGATTCTTTGGGAGGACACATTGTTCAATTTTCTCTTTCCAGCCCAGCATGGCTTCTTCTGTTGCCCTATCTGCCCATCTTCCACATGCTGAAACCCAGATAAAAATATCCTTTATTGGACAAAACTTTGTGCATCTTTCCCTTGATTGCCTGCACCTTTCTCTTTCTTGGTTAGCGCTCCACCCAAGATGAGTTTGCTCCTTTACTATTAACAGAATCCACCCATCCAGCTTCTTTACTTTGCTGGATAAATAAATGTTTAATTGAAATGTTTATTTCAAATGGTCCAATGTTGTTGAAATAACAACGTCAAACTTTGCTGCCAATTCACGCATAGGTTGAGATGGATTCACTTCCACTACAGCCTATAGCTCATCATTATCCTTGGTCTCAGGTTGACCACGTGGCTCATTTTCAAGACTGAAATCACCAGAACAGAATTTCTCAGACCATCTACTGTGTATTTATTAGCCAAATCCTTCCCAAACTCTTTATTGATATTTCAAGCTGCCTACATTGCATTTGTTCCATGATGGAACTCATATTGAAAAATAACAGGAATTTTTTACTTATCCATGATTTCACGGAAATTTCTCTAAAAAATTTTGGAAGACAATCACAGGATAAAATGCACATTTGAAAGAATGAGGATGTGCCTTCACAATAAAAATAAAATAAGAAGTGTCAAAGACAGAGATACCAACTGTTAGAACTAGCACTTAAGGAAATAATACTTACTAACCCAATACTAATCTTGGGTAGAAAGTCACATGGATGCAACTGAGTGGCATCCTTTTGATGAGTGGCCACCAAGGAGCTGGACAATACTACCTGAAAGTGAAGAGGAGTTTACTTGGGTCTTGCCCAATAGGAAAAAGGAGAAAGGAAAGAGCCAGCCAAATTCCCTGTTCTTTCTGTCTCTTTGCATCCCTTCGTAGAAGTCCTCTTTGCCATACACATGCTGACTGTGCTTCTTGACTTAAGAAGTAGGACCAGCATAGAAATGCATCACCACATGCTGATTTGCATTTTTCTTTACCTTTGTCTCTTTTTCCTACACTCCCAGCAACCTGTGTTTTTGTACTTTAATTCTTGCCTTTGACTCTTTCTTCTAGAAATTCAGCACCAAACACTAGGTTGTCAAACAGAGATTTTCTGTCAACTAGAGTTCTTTGACCTGTTTTATAAACTGTGTCCTGCCTACTCTTCCAGCTACTAACATTTGCTTTTGGTTTTTGTCCCTAGATCATCTTTGTATATTACTTTTTTTTTTTTTTTTTGAGGCAGAGTCTCACTCTGTCACCCTGGGTAGAGTGCTGTGGAGTCATAGCTCACAGCAACCTCCAACTCTTGGGCTCAAAAATCCTCTTGCTTCAGCCTCCTAAGTAGTTGGTACTGCAAGCGCCTGCCACGATGCCTGGCTATTTTTAGAGACAGGGTCTAGCTCTTGGCTCAGGCTGGTCTTGAACTCCTGAGCTCAAGTGATCCACCTGCCTCAGCATCCTAGAGTGCTAGGATTACAGGTGTCAGCCATTGCACTTGGCCTTGGATATGACTTTCTTAGGGTAAATCTAGAAAATATTAAACTTCCTATAAAGTCAATGTTTTTCAACCTGTTTTTTATCCCACCACACACTTGAACCTATAGTAAAACTTTTGCAGTGAACTAAAATTATGTTGATCAAAAAACAGAGAGTAAAACAAGAAATATACTCACTGGGCTTCAAACTTCTTTTGAAAATAATTTAATTAATGATCTATAAATTTTTTGTGGCACACCTAAGATCCTCCCATGGCATACTGTAAGTCACTGCTACAGTCTAAACCTCAAAGATTGCTAGGCTAGATCTCACTTATCTTGCTTATATACAGTTGGATTTTTGAGCCCAACTGCAAGACATTTAATTTATCCCTGTTAAATCTGATCATATTAGTCAGCTTATTATTGCTTTTGCCTGTCAAAAACATTTAGTATCCAGATACAGTCATTTTCCCTATTCCTCATTACTTTGGGTCATCCATAAATCTGATGAGCCTTTTAATTTTTCTTTCATTCATTGATGCTGGTTTGTACAGGCTGTGATGGATGAGAGAACTAGAGAACTCCTAGATAGAAATCACTCAAGCCCTACTCCTCACACTTTAGGCATATTTGTTTGCTTACTTGCTAATTTGTTTGCCCTTTGCCTTCAGGCAAGGTAACTCAATTTCATTCCACAAACATACACTCAAAGAGTGCCTGATTTGGGCAGACCTAAGTGTTATATGTCTCTTATTTGGATGCAAAGATTTAAAAAAAGATGTGAGCGATGGGGCTGCACTCTACCAAGGACAACACCATGAGATTCTCTCTTAAAAAAAAAAAGAAGTTAAATAGTTGTATTGGAGAGGGTTTCTCTTCCTTAAAGGAAGACAGGCCTGTGGTAGGGATACTGCAAAAGAAACCTGCCCTTTGAGTACCCCTCATATAACACAGAGTGGATAGCTACCTCTTTCTTCTCTGTTGGGAAAATGAGATGTAGTTTAAGACTATGCTAAGAAACTAGATAAACTAGTGAAAGAATCACTTTTTCCCACTGAAAATTGAATTTTCAAAGGAGGTGTGAATTCAGAAACTAAAATAGCCTCCTTCCTAAGCACCTACTGGTGTCGATGAAAATTCTTTGCCAATTCACAACGTCCCATCATGGTTGCAAATTACTCTGTCACAATAATTGTTCCCTGTTAACTTTTAAGGCAGGAGTGAGAGGTTTATTGAATGGCAGGGAGATCATCTGGCATTTCTGGTTTAGTATCTTGCAGTAAATGTCAACTACACATTTCTTAGGAAAAAAAGGAAAAAAAGTTAATGGGAAAAAGAAAACTTCAAGAGATTAAAACCGTTGGAAAAAAATACTACTTACGTACTCTGAGAAGTATGTGAGAACTTTTCTTAAATTCATTGTTACCCATTAAAAATGACCTTGCATCATGATTTGAGACAGATACATACTTCTTCTAAGAAATCAGTGCTAGGAGAAACAGGAAAGAATACAAATCTCTAAAAACATACTGGGAATTAAAGCCTAGATTTAGTTGCCTGGATAATTTAGTAGATAACATGGTGATGAGCATAAAGGGAAACACGCCAAAACATAATAAGATACACAAGTAAGTGAAAGATTATCTGAAATAAAAAAAAAAAACATTTAAAAGAAAATAAAAAAGATTATCTTCAAGGAATAGCAAGATCATTATTGACAGATGAATCAGTTCCAAAGAAATCCATTTGTTACTGTAAACTAGGAGGCCAGATGAACAGGGTGGGAAGAAGTTCATTATTTTCCCTAATTTAAAGGTCTCTGACATTCCAGATAAGCCTCGCTCTCATTTTAATGCTTTCAATGCATTAAATGCTTCTAGCATATTAGTAACTCTAGTCCTTGTTAGTGGGCAACTCCTATAATTACATAAGCACATTCATTGCACACACACACACACAAACTCAGGGAGAATATTTTGTTATAAACTGTTAGACCTGGAAAACTCAGGCTCCCCTGATAATGTCTTGGACCAGGACAGAAGCAGGCTGGAGAGACAGGCCTGGAGCAGATGCTGAGCGGGGCGGGGGTTGCACATCTGTGTGCCCAGTGGCTTCCTGGCAGTGGCCTCCAGGGTGGTAGCTTGGTGGCATATTCCACCACAGGGAACTGGGTAGGAGGAAAACAGGAAAAATTACAGTTTGCAAAGCAAATAAAGCCCAAAGGATTTATGACTTAATCTTAGCGCATATCACTGAAAGAAACACAATCCAGTTAACTGAAAGTAATTTAAAAAGCAATTTTAATCTTTACTTGTTCTCTCAAGGAACATTAAAAGGGATCCAATTCATAATCTACAGCAATAAGTGGAAAAATCTCCTTTCTTCTCTTTTTGTCAATTTTCTTACACACACAACACTTCACATGTGGTGTCTCCGGAGCTTCTCGAAACCCCTCATCCAATCCTCCAGCCCCCCTAATTCCCAGAAACAACACCTGCACAGATTCTGTCTTTGTTCCCTGGGGCCCCCTGACACACCTGTCTGTGCTGTTCCAAGAATGTGGAGACCCTGCAATTCCCTGCTGGGGGAAGCACAAAGACCTCTCTCTCCACTAATGGTTCTTGCTGACCCCCAACCCCCTGCTTTTTACTTCCTTTTGTAGCATTTCCAGACAAAACATGAGACATCCATTTAAACTTGAATTTCAGATAAATGATGAATAATTTTTTGGTGTAAGAATGTCCCATGCAATATGTCCTGTATTTTCGTTTTCTAAATTTGGGAACTATTTTCAAGAATATTATTCATTAAAACTTTGGTTCACTTAAAGGGAAACAAGACACTTTGTTAGACACTTTCAGGACTATTGGAGGAGAAACTGAAGTAGCCTAGAATTTCCACCAAATAAGACAGAGAATACTGTTTTGTGTCATTACATTAGACTTGAGCCGCTCTGTCCACCTGCATCCATAGAAAATGCTTGGCTGAAATTAACTTTCATATATAAACCCTGTTTACATGGTTTCTGTCCAGAGATTTAGCATCTGCCTAGCATAGTTCATTAGTATACAATTGGTGGTGCAAAATAGATCTTTCTGAGGATAATTAAAAGATTCCTGTGCAATCTAAAAATATAATGTGCTCATGATACATATGAATATTAGTTACATGTTAAATTTTGTTTTAATATGAATATATCCAAATGACGACATACAAATGAAGTCTCCTTTCAGAGGAGCCACCGTGGAAGGTAATGAATTTATTCTAAAGCTGTCCCTCCCAACATGCTGGGGTCCTCTCTAGCTGGTTTCAGCCCATTTATGGGCCACACATCAGAATCACTCTCCCTGTTTTATGGCATCTCTTTATTCTTTCCTTAGACAGTGTTACTCAGCTGGATTGCCTGTTTCACCCACACCGCATGGTTCTAAATGACTTTTGGCTATCTTCAAAAGGTCATATCTATCCTCTGAGGATGAAGATTCACAACCATGAGGAATACAGTGACATATCAATTAACAAATCCCCTAGGAGCAAAGCTCTTTTATAATAAAGTGCCCATATTAAAAATGACACTAACCCCCTATAAATCATAAAAAAACAGAGTGGCCTAAGTGTACTAACTGAACAAAAATGCTATCTGAAAAGGCTTCTGATTGTCCCTGTTCTAGTCAAAGCAAAAAAGATTGATCCCACTTCGAACCATAAGTCCTAGAGCTGTGCCCCCTCCCAGCCAGGTGCCTGTCTGCAACCCAGACTCAGTGGAAGCCTCCTCCCTTCCTCTCCACCCAACTTCAGATACCCAATACCCTGTACACAGTTGATAACCATGATGAATTTTCACCCAGTGATTCATTACCTGATTATATATCAGTAGGAATTCATTTATTCAAAAAATTTTTGAAAGTGAATTTTAGTCAATGTGTCACCTTAGCCAGCAACTTGAATTATGGTTGGATTTTAAACCTTTGTCCCTTGACACAGGAGAGCTGAGAATCATTAGGTAGATGTGGGATATTTTAGGAAATGAGTGCCGATGAGATTACTGTCTACTCCCGAGGGAGTAACCTGGTTTGGAAGGGAGAAGGGACAGGGTCCAGGGGTTCTTTTGTTGTCTTTTTGTAAGTGCTATCTTAGAAACAAGGAGGAGGGTGGGCCAAAGGAAGGTTGTTGGAAGTCTATTTCCCAAAGCAGCTGGGAGCAGAGCAGCCTATAGGAAACTTCATAGTTGTGTTCTCTGAGGACTTCCCCCCAACCCCCACTTTGGTACTGCTCAAGAAAGTACATCCAACATAGCAGAGGGGAAAACGAAAAGAGCATACGGATGTTGGTGCATGTGCCATCCTTTAGTAAAAAGGACAAGGTAATAGCTCATTCACCTTCAAACCCAGTAAAGTTTTCCTCCTGATTTACATCGCCAACGCCATTAAAGCCAACCATATACTACCTTAATATCAGGTCAATATATTTATTTTCTTTTAATATCTCTTAACCAAATCCTGGGCAGTGATCTGGAAGATTCTGTATGCAATTACCTTTCTTCTTTTCCTTTAAAAAAGTAAACTTCTAGCTGGTACATTGATGAGAACATCCAGCATTTAGAGGTTCTGGAAAGTGACATATGGGGGTAATAGTAGATGCTTAAATATACTTTATTCTTCTACATTTGGGGAGAAGTGGAGGTGTTCCTGCCCTATTCATGTCTTTTTCTAGGCCATAAAAGGAAGAACAAGCAAAATGATGATGCATTGTGATGATGAATAATAGTAATGCAAAATAGCAATACCTGTCTTCAGATTATGCTGGCAGATTCCTAGTCCTTTTGTATGCAGATGAAGAGGTGGATTTTTATAGCAAATCTGCCTTCAGGCCTAAATCCCTTCCTATACCACACACCTACTCTCAAACCCATGCTCCCCCTGAAGGGTTGAGAAGGTGACCTCTAAATTAGGATGTTGGAGATGGCACAAAATCACATTTGTACTCCTCACAAAAGTTTTCTGATCATTTTAATTGGACGTATTTATATAATTGTCAATAACAGGCATTTATTGAGTATCAAAAATGATCTGTGTTGAAATTGTGGAAAACAGACAGTTGATCATGAGTGATTATTTCTTCATGAACACATGAATAGATGAATAAAAATGAAAAAGCACAAGCCTACCAAGAGAACAAATGACAATATCTCTCTGTATCCTGAAGGCAAGAAAAAAAGAACAATGTTCACATATATCAGTTTGTAGATCAGATTTCCACAAAATCTTAATTTTTGTTCAATTCCAAACTTCTTATTAATTTAGATCTCTTCAGAACCATGGGTGATGTAATCTGTATGACTTTTCCAAAAGGTTTCTCTTTTCTGAGAGCCAAGGTGGGCAGTGGGAGGGATACTCCGTTATTGACTCTTCTGTGCATGCACTTGAGCCACAAAGTCCATGTTTTTATATGATGGGTCCAGAATATGATTTCCTATTATGAAAGTTCCTCCGCCTTAAAAACATTCAAAACCTACTATTAACCGATGTAACAATACTAATTTGAAGCCAGTAGAAGAACTAATACACACCCACACCAGAGAAAAACTCAATTCAAATTGGGGGGAGGCGGGAGGAGGGAGAGGGACTGGGGTGCTCCCACCTCATGGGCACCATGTCAGGGTATGTGGCACAGCTCCTGGATGTGGGACACAACTACCAGAGAAACCTTACCTAACAAGCATTGGTACCCTCATATGAATCTGAAATTTTAAAAAAGCAAAAAACTACTATTAAGCAGAGAGTCTCCAATGCTCCTTTTTTTTTGGCTATAAATTTGAACAACTTTATGTCTTTCTTTTCCACAAAGCATTTCCTGATGCCACATGTGCCAAAACAGACACTGAGATGAGGGAAGTATCAGGGATCCATTGCCACACAAACTCTGAGTGACAGTCCCAACCTTGGTGGTGTGTAACGATAAGCGTTCTTTGGCCTCGTGTCTGTGAGAAGGAATAGGCTGGTGGCGTTCAGGTCCTAGGCAGCGGTCGGCTGGGACCTTACCCATGTGAACCCTGCTGCAGATGTTCTGGCTGTCAGCAGGGCCACTTGACCTTCCTTACGTGTCCCTCACATTTCTCCAGGAGGCCTGGTCACATAATCGGGGTGGAAGGGGGTGAAAAAAGTGGGCAGAAAGGCACAGAAACGGAGCTTTTCCAAGTCTCCGTTTGTGCCTAGTTTGCTGTTGCTCCGCTGGCCAAAACGAGTAACGCGGCCTCTCCCAGAGTCAGTGTAGAACAAGGGAATAGGACACAGGGAGGCCTGAAAAATAGGCTCTAAATGCATCCGGTCTACCAAGGGAAGTCAGACGCCCCACGTCCTTACAAACGTGGCCAGAGGATCTAAGTTGGTCAGTAAAGAGACAAGCAAGAAGAATATCTGACAATAGCCTGGATTATCAAAACAGATGAAATAAATACTGCCAGCAGTACTTATTCTCTATCAGGAGAGTGTGAAATATAAAGGAAACTGCTCTTTTAATGAATCTAAAAACCTCAGCTTGTTCCCTAAGTCACTCTTTTATGTGTTTCAAGGTCTCCTCCTGGTACAATCAGGTCCTATCATACCTGTGTTTAATGTTTAAGAGTGCAAATGTGCAACATCTGAATGTTCATGCAAAGCACAGAGAGAAAGAGTGAGAACCATGTCAATTGCCACAGCATCCAGCCCTTTCTAAGCATCTGTGCATGAGCAGAGTGTGTGTGAGATGCTACTGTCTTAGCCCCTGCAAAGGTAAAACTGCAGCCTGCAAAATACAAGCCCATGGTGTCATCTGTTGTGGTGATCCTGTACCTGCACCAATGCAGGAAAAGTAATCTGCCCATGTTTGAATGATCATTTTGATTGTGAGCACTTTTGGTCTGTCCTGCTGACTTTAGGATCTTGTTTAAGAGAAAATTCTACCAACACCCCAACGTCAAACTTTATGACTGAAGTTGGGAAACATGTAGCTGACCTTCCATCAGATTAGCTCTGGGCTGCAGGGGTGTAGACCCCTAGGAATCCGCCCCAACCTTGGAGGTGAGAGCCAGGACCTTCGTGCTCAGTGATTCCTTCACATTGAACCTGAAAGGTGGGCCTGGGCTGAGCAGGTGACACAAGATGATCTTTTATAAGATTAATGAAAACCCCAAGTAAAAAACAAACTTGATCAAATGCTCACTTTGACAAGAACTTCAACCTGGGTAATTGAACAGGTCAATGTGGTCCTGCTGTCAAAAGTGGGTGAAGAGCAATATTGCAAAGACCGAAGAACTCGCAGGTACCCTGCTCAGGTGTTGTTTTAGTAGTGCATAAATACAAGTAGCTATTTCTCTAGATGGGCATCTGTCAAACTTCCTTCCCAAGAAATGTCATTTGGGGTGTCTCACCCAATTCTAGAGATGTCAGTTGACATCCGGTAAAGTAGTCCTGGGATGACCCCTTCAATGAGAAAAGCATGTCCCAGGCACAGTGGTGAGTGTGACCTTGTCGTAGACACACACCAGGGCGACTGCTCAGCAGCAGCATCCATTTCTGCTCCTCTGTAGAGTTGTGAGTGACAACTGTGGTCAGATGAAGGTGGAAAGGGAACAGAAACATGAAACACAGTGATTTTCAATACATTTTTTTCCTTGTCTCAGGGCGAAAAATTACACCATTATGTCATTTTCGTGATGTGCTCATCAACGGGAGTGAAAACCTCATTTGTCATTTTTTGGTTTGATAGAAAATAAGAGTTTAGAGAATTTGACTGGGCTGTCAGCATTCTCTGCTGTCAAGAAGAACAGCTGAAGGACGGCAGCAAGAACACAGGGCGGATGAGAGCTGCTGGGCCCAGACGCTGACTCTGACTGTTGAAATTCATGGAAGGGTCTTCTGTTCCTCAGCGCTCCAATCCAATTTGCTGAAGCTGTTTATCAGGTTCCCATGCAGACAGGATGTAAATATGCCACTTAAATCTGCAAACACAATAATGAAAACTGATATTTGTAATTGTATCTGTGTGGTCTCACTGACTCAAAACTAAATGGATTTCCAACCTAATATTGCTAAATGAATCCTTGAAAAATGCGAGGCCCATTACAGTGGGAGAATGGCATTGCTTTGCACATCCTGACATGATAGGGACATCTCTGTCATTTTGCATGATTGAAATATTTTTGTCTGTCTTACAGAATTCCCATGTCACAGTTTTAACCCCATCTTCTGTGCTGAAAGAATAAATTCCACGTTCCTTCCATTTGTTCTACTTTGTGGGTCGGCCTTTGTACCATCCCAAAGAGAGAGTTCCAGATAGGGGAGAGAGACTTCTGGACATTTTCCTTCCCACCCACAATTCAAGCATCTTGCCATGGGTGGCCTCTACAAAGCCTCATTCTGTCATTCTGAAATGATGGGGACCTTTGTAAATCCCCAGCTCGGCACGTGCCCCCATCCCTGAAGCACCATTCCAGCGTTAAGTCATTGCAACACACTTAAATCTTTCCTGGGGACTCCCTCGCTTAGGTAGATGGCAGAACAGTTCTTGATGACCACCACAGCTTGTCAACCATCCATCTTTTCTCTTTCTTTGCCTTTCAACATTTCTATCATCAGGTTTCTTTTCCTACTGCAAATTCCTCAGAATTCTTTCTTCATCTCAGCCTACACTGGTCCACCAGGGTTCTCTCTTCTTTGCTGAATTATCTTCTTTCCCCACATTTTGTGACATAGAAAATCTTGGACTGCCTGAGGAAGAGTCTCTTTCCTCTCAGGTTGGGTGGAGAGGAGGATTGGGAGAATCACAACATTTTTTCTGAAATCTCCCTTATACTCCTGACCCTCAGCTTCCTCATCTATAGAAAGGGTATCACAGCAATAAGGCCCAGGTCTCGGGGTTACTGCTCGGATCCAGTGAAGGTGGAGGTGGTAAAGCCCCTCCTGCCATACAAAGCACATCTTTCCATCCCCTGTTCTAGGGGGATTTCTAGATGACAGTTCAAAAATGTCCATCTTTTATGATGATGACTCTCTGCCTGGGACTGAAGTTTGTTTTAATAGTTGCAATTGCTTAGGATTATTTTCTGAAGTAGGATATACTATGTCGTACCTTTAGCATTTTGAAGGAAGGCACAATATTCTGCCCAGTTTGGCATTCCCTACAGTACCCATCAAATTGCTTTAAACATATTTAGTGCTGCATACAAGTTGGCTGAACTCATCACTGGATTATGATTTGGGCTGGATCTCAACCCATGTCCTACACATACATGTCACATCTGGCAGGACTTAGGGTCACGTTAAAAACCTCAGGAAACAACTGGATATAGATTATGAGAAAACTGCTTGAAATGACAACACTGCCCGTTGATTGAGATTTAGCATTATCCTCTTATCCTCTCAGGGGGAAAAGACTTTAGTTTAGTTATTTTTCCAGCAATAAATATACTTATTGTTTCTAGACATGCAATGCTATAGTGAAACTTGGCCAAGATTTCCGCGATAGCTTATAAAACATAAATGACTCGGACAAGAAGAAAATTTAAATTCCCTTTAGAAGAGGTTTCTGTCCAGCATAGTTATATGTTGCTCTTTGATAAAGTTGAACTTTGACATTCCTTTTACCCCCACGGCTCTCCCTCCCTCCTTCTGTTAAAAACCTCACAGTTCCCAAGTAAACAAAGGATTTCAATTCATGAGTCTTGTTTGAGAGTAACGTAGACTTCCAGAGTTTTGTGAAATTGGTCCTTTTAGTGCCCACATCTATAGCAGGCTCTTCACATGTGAAAAAATGTGCTTTGGCAAACTTCCGTACAACTTCCACACAGTACTATTCTGTCCTGGTTTTCTCTTCCCTCTCACCTCTTCAATGGAAGTGATGTTTTAAACACTCAGAATCTTTCCGTCTCCCCTGTTTTCAAGCAGTTACTTCTCATAGTGTTTCTTTTGTTTGTTTTGTTTTGGGAATTAAATGGTAATTCTTCAGAACATGCAACATTGCCATATCTAGGAATTCAGATGTAGCCACCACTGGAAAAATTCTGTTTCCGTGGAGTCATCTGTGCCTCCTTTGTCAGGGAGAGCAAGTTTGGCAGCCAACAGGAGAAAACATGGAGAAGTCCACGGGAGACGCCGCGCCACTGTCCCTTCCCTCCTGGGCTGGGCTCCTGGACCTGACGTTGAAATAGTCCCTGCAAAGTCTTTAAAGCAAATTGGCAGATGTTTCTAGAAGTATAAATAATAATTTATTTTCTCATAATCTTTCTTCTGTACTTTTCTTCACTCCCCCCACCAGAGATAAAAAGTCATGCTAAGACTTGTGATTTTCGTGGTCATCTGTCTATCTAGAAAAATGACCCTATGTAAAGAAAGCAGTATTGGATGTCATTTTACATGTATGTTTTTCCGATTATGCAAGAGATAAATGGTCGAGATAAAAAATTAGGAAATGCAGAAGAAAGTCGCTTTAATCACAATGCCTCAAATCGGCCGTTAACTTCAGCACACCTCCTTATATGTTGTGTGTGCTCAGATGTGCGCACTTGCACATGTTTGGCATTCACTTTAATTTGATTAAATGATCACCTTAATGTAAACAAATGCGAAAACTGCTTGAAATTACATTGCCATTTTCCCCCTGCTATTCCTAATTGTGTTAAACAGAAACATTTTTATAAACTGGATGCAAAGGGAGCTTTGAAGGCATATTTTCAGAGAGCTAGTAATTTTGGAGCTTCTCACAGCCAGTATTTTTGAATGGTAAGAAACAAAAAAAAGCACAGAAGGCAGTAAAGGGTAGAGAAAATGGTTGAATAATCAGCTGTGTTGTCGAAGTGGGTGGAGGAAGGAAAGCACCAGCTGGTCACATCTAAGCCTTGTTCAAAGGAAAGTGGTCTGTGCGTGATGGGCAGGATGCCAGGAGCGGTAATAAAGGAGCTGCCACGTGGTATTCTGGAAATGCATTTTCCAATTAGTCATAAGTGTTTATTCATCAAGGCATACCACAATGCTTTTGGTAACTGAGTTGTACAAGCAGCTGGAATTGGCAATTGAGAGGCATCCATGCAAACGTTTTGATGCCTAATCCTGAAATTGTTTGTGCTCCCCATTTCCAACGAGTGGTCCCTCTGTCCAGGAGTGGTGTCTGTGGAGGACCGCTGATTACAGGTGTGGGCTCTTTAGAGTTACCAAGCATTGAGTTAGGTCCATCCCTCAGAGCCAACCCCTGTGTTTCCTGACAGATTTGAGGACAAGTTGAAGTGGGATGAAAAGTGTTCTTTCAGCAAAGTTGGTGGATGTTTTCTTTAAGTCCGGAGGGAGGTTTGAGAAGATGGCCAACTTAAATATATTTTTCTAGATCTTCAGAAACAAAACAGAGGAAAAGAGTCAGCATCCGAAGCCTTCTCCACCACCCTCATCCACCACATTCCCACGAGGAGCTCAGAGGGACATGGCCCAAATGACCACTGCCAATAACTCTATTTTGGTAATATATTGCATTGACCTTCTGGTCACTAATCTAGAGCAAGTTTCAAGGTAGATAAGAAGATCCAGTGGAAAGAAATAATCCCACAGGATGTTTTCTGACCTTTAAAAAGAAAACCATTAGGACTGACAGGCTTTCAAATAAAAAAAAAATTTTTTTTTTTTATGCTTCTCAGTAGCACAGAGCTGCAAATGATTACTTGAAAGGGTCTCTCCCCTTTATTCGCCAAAGTTTTCAGGTACTTAGTGTGAGAGCCTTGTGACAATTAAATCAATTTCCACTGGAGTCCCCAGAGGAGGGGCTTATCCAGCTTCCTCAAGGAGACTTCTTAGACTAATAAGAAGCCAGCAACTTCTCTGAAAGGATGCTACAAAGTAGCAAAATAGAATTTCGGGTCAAGGAAAAACTTTGCAGTAGAATTGCCACTTCTTACAGACTGAAAATTAAGCTTGTAAAAAAGTGAGTCCTATTTATAATGGGAAGAGAACAGCCAAAATTAGGCTTTGAAAATAGCTTTCTGATAGCACCGTTTGACTCTTGAAAAAAGAGTTGTCATTGAAAAGAATTTTACTTCATTCTCCCTGAGAGTTTAAAATGTACTTTTCATTTCCAGAAGTAAATAGGAACCCACTGATTTTGATGAGTAAATTTCATGGCATACAAGGAGTTATGAATATAATAACCTGAGTACTCCATGTACGATGTGAAAGCAAAAGCTAAATCACCACTCAGTTGCCCTTTGCCAGGGTTTAATTTAGGTCGTTAATGTGTGAAGCTCCTTGAAGACCACTGACCACGTTTACCCGCCACACCAGCTGACCGGTGGTCCCAGTGCCTCTCTTCTTCAACAGGTGATCTTCCCCGGCAGGTAAAGGTCGATTCACAAGCACTGCTGAGCACCTTTTGTGTCTTAGCATACATAGCCAACAAGATTGGTCCCATAACTAAAAAGGCAAAAAACAGAAGGTAAGGCACATGGCGGCATTCCACATGGGCTGGCGTCACCATGGAGTTGGTTGGAAGAACCAGAGCCACCTTCCCAGGTCTCCAGGCTACTTACCTTCCTGTGAAGTGTCACGGGGTTTGCATCTGTCAGGTCTCAGTGCAAGCAGATGGCTGGCTGAGGCCATGCGGCCATCGGAGGTGATCTGAGGATCCAGCATCACAGAGGTTCCAGTGGGCAAAGCTGGGCTGTAGCAAGAGAGAGACTTAGAAGGTGAGGTCCCAGCAACTAAAGCTTTACTCCGAGGATTCCTAGAAATATTCTGATGTCTTCTAGCCATCATATCCTGGCCCAGTGACTGGGCCACGGCTTCCACTGGGTCTTAAGAGTCCTCATCAGTTCAGGCCAGTCTTTCACAGCATCTCTCGCTAGGGTTATGGGGTATAAATTGCTTGGAGACTCCAAGCAGGGCTGGCTTCACGGGCGTGTGGCCTGTGCATTGGCACAGTGGGGACTCTTGATTTAATGGTCTCTTGTTTTAACCTTGAAGTTCTTATTCATTTTTGTAAAAGGGGCCTCATGTTTTCATTTTCTGCAGTGCCCACACATCACGCAGCTAGTCAGGATTGCAGGCCTGTGTCTCTGCCTCCTACTTCAACTGTTCCACCTAGAAGTTGACTGACTCTCCCCTCCTCACAAGTCTGGTGGGTTCACAGGGGTGGGGGATAGCCACAGGCTTAATAAAGCCAGAAGCTCTTCTCGAAATAGAGAGAACAGCCGTCACACGTTGGTATAGTGTTTCCTGGAGAGGGGGCCAGAAATGGAAGGTCCTTCCAGAAATAGGAAGAAACAAACAAAAGCAGCTCACCATGACCATCAGGATCAACTGATTCCAAGGTCAAGACAGAACCCTGGCTAATTAATTGGGTAAGCAGTATTCCTCCCCACCCTACGTGAATTTAGACAGTACCCTCATAGGAAAAAAATCAAGGTTTCTCCTTAGGGCGTGAGATTACTGTATTAGGTCAACCAATAAGTGGATAACCAATAAGCTTGTGGGAATACTGAAAAGGAAACAAGGGCACACCTAGAGCCTGAGCCATTCTCTACTCCTCAAACCAGTGCTGGGTAACAGTAGCGATAATGCCACAGGGGTAACCCTAAGGTACAACTCAGGGCAGGAACTGTGGTCTCAGATTTAGCACATGGTTCAGGGGGTAGGGCCTGGTGGTTAAGAGCTTTAAAATGCAACTTCCTAGAGATGGGAAGGAAAGTCCAAGTTAATTGAAATGTCATCTTTTATCATTCCTATATTGTAATTCCTTTCTAAAACAGCCCTAGCTGTTCATGAGAAAGTTCCCATATGCAAGCACTGTTTGTTTTATGTTCTTAGGAAGGCCTGAGGGACTGAAGTGAGGGTGCTGATCAATCCCATCTCTTTCTCACCCCCACAGGCCTGAGAGTGTCTGCTCAGTCTGGGAACCACCTGGAAGTTCCCTGTCAGCTGCAGCCGTCTTGGAGGAGCTACAAGCTGAAAGTCAGTTTCAAAGAGGACTTACACAGAGAGAGTGACAACAAATCACCGCTACCTTGGTATGTTAGCTAAAGATTGCTGATCTCCAAACGGGGAGGAAGGAATCTGTTCACATCTAGGTTGTAGAATTTATCTAACAGGACCAAAAGATCCTCACCAATATTTCTGCTTTCTTATGCAACTTGTGAGCCAGGATATTTACTGCATATAAAATACCAAATGTTATAAGTACAACTATTATATACACATAATATGTACAATAGACATGTAGTATAATAACTAAAGATGTTTGTCACGTTCAAACACTTTAGTGAACCCAATAACACAGTGATAGTCTTATCAGATAAGAACAAGATTTATAATTATTACCGTACTGTGTGTTAATTAGACAAAAATAGCAAGTGGCTCACTGAAATCAATGTTACTTTTAAAAAGTCAACCAAGTTTTTGCAGATTTTCGTCTTTTACTTGGCCCACTCTTTAGCGTTTCTCACCAAGCCTGCTGATGTTTCTATGTGGCCCTGCTGTTACCCATCTCTGTCCCATTTGGTGACTCTGAGGCTGGCACCTGTGGGCTCTTAACACACAGGCTCCCTGGTTGCTGGTCTCTGGTTGGGTGTCGTCATGAGAAGCACCAGCCTCCCAATTGGCCGCAGGCTCCTTAGCCCCCTTACTTCTGTCTCAGCTAGATCTCTTAGTGGTACCGTGTCCTCCAGCTGTGTCTTCTTCCAAAGCTCCAGCTCCCAGGGTGCCTGGTCATCCTATTGCATTCCCCGAGCTCTTTGCCTGGGGCCCCCCAGGACCCCACCTGCATGGGTGCGTGCAAGGACTGCTCTGGCCTTCTGAGTCTTTTCTCCTACCTCTAAATCTTCTCTCTTTCATCCTATTCCAGTCAATAACACTCTCCATGTTTCAAGATTTTTGAACTGTGCCTTCCAGAGCCAATTATAGCACAAAGGGCGGAAGATAGATATAGTTAGGAGCTGTGTGGTCCCAGGCTGGGCCCAGAGGAGAGCAGTGCTGTTCCCACTCCAGGCTCTCACACTGCCACGCCCCCTGCCTCCATCTAGCACAACCTTGCATGAAGGCGGGGAGGGAGGAGGGAGGGCCGGAGGTTTGCTGTGCCCCAGGCGCTCCACACAGTCTCCTGGCTCCATCTCCACCTGCATCACCGTTTGTGTCAACCCTGTTGTTGTCATCACATGGGACCTTCTTCAGAATAGGAACTTCTGTATCCCCGGGATCCAGAAACAGTGCTTAGCTCACAATGCTTGCTGAGTTTATTTTAAGACAGGTTTTTCTTCAAGATTTTTTCTTTTTTAAAGACAGAGTCTTACTCTGTGGCCCAGGCTAGAGTACCGGGGCATCAGCCTTGCTCACAGCAACTTCAAACTTCTGGGTTTAAGTGATCCTCCTGCATTAATAACCTGAGTAGGTGGGACTACAGGTGCTCACCACAATAACCTGCTAATTTTTCCAGTTTTTAAAGTAGAGACAAGGTCTCACTCTTGCTCGTGTGGGTCCTGAGCTCAAGACAACCTCCCACCTCAGCCTCCCAGAGTGCTAGGAATATAAGTGTGAGCCTTGCCCAGCCTTGTTCAAGCCTTTTACCAATTAGCTTAAGAGAAGAAAGGCTACCACTTTCCTTCCAGGGTAAGGAAGGAACCTGAGGCCATCAAACACAGCCGCTGCTTTGTCCCATCCCCTCACCTTTAACTCCTCAAAGCAAAGATGGTTAGGGAATTCACCTAATTCTGGATGGATTTGAAATAGCTCTGCCTTTGCATGGCATAGAGGAGATACTGCAAACAACAAGCTCAGGCTTTGAGCAAGCTGGAGGACTATGGCTGGAGCCCTGGCAATGCAGTGAGAGGAAGTGCGAGCCCCAGGAAGGCAGGAAGCCTGGCTTTTGCTTCTGGCCCTGCCATCTGTTCAAAACAACATCATCAAACTCTCTCTCCCTTTTGATTTTAATCTACACAATAGGGATTATAACACCTACTTTGCATCCTTCCCAGGGCTTTGGGAGCGTGATACGAGACAATGTGGGTGACAGCACTTGGCCAACTGAAAAGGGAAGCTCCAGTGTCACCGTGTGTGGAGCCCACTTGCTGAGGCCAGGGGACACTCTGTCCTCGGAAGAGCATGTGCTCTTCAAAGAGGCAGGTGTGCTGACTTCATTCCAGGAGTTAATTGTGCGTCCTCGGGAGGCTCCTGACGTTTTCCAGCTCTGCTTTAGGGGTGATGGATCGCTGGGAATTTGTGTTCCTGCCCACACAGATTCTCTCTTGCTCCCCAGAGCTCTTCCTCCCTGGGTTGGCCTCAGTGTGATCACTCACTAATCCCTTTCCTCTCTCACTTTTTCTTTTGAGCAGACCCATGTGTTTGATTCCAGAATGACTGCCGTAGATGGAGGCCTGGACTCAAATTCAAATCATTTGCTTAGAAAGCCGCTCAAGCCTCCTTCCAGGAGGGATTCTTCAGGCTTCCAAAGGACGCATCTTCCCGTACGCACCATCAAAATGTCTTAGGGCAGAGATCATTTTCATTTTGTGGTTCTGTGTGTGCTGGTTGTATTTAGTGGAAAGAAGGCTCATGGGCTACAAACCCATTTGAATTTGTTTGGATGAGTAAGAAATGATGGGAATTCAGAGTGTACAAGATTATAAATATTACAGAGGTTATTCAAAAATCTCATTTGCTTTTAGTCTGACTGACTTTTTACTCTACGTATTTAAATTCCATTTGCAGCCACCAACCCTGATACTCTTAAAGAAAATAACAACAAACACGCTACTGCTAAGGGAAATGTAAATTGGTTTGTTTGCTTCTTTACACTCCTGGGCAGTGAAAACACAAGCAATTGTTATTCCAAGGATCTCATTGAATATACAAAATCTTTGTCTTTCTAAGGAGTTTTGCTTTAAAGGTTAACCACTTTCTAAAGAGTTCTTTGTGTCTAGAAACCAATTTTATGCTCCTTTTGTCCAGCTACAAAGTTCTTAAGAACTTGTTAAAGTTTCCCACACAAACACACTTGAACTCATTTAGAAGATGGAGTTTTTCTCCATGCTTTGAGAAAATTTGTTTGTTCTTCTTCTTTGACATTTACAAAGTCCTCAGAGTGAGCTGGAACTGTCTGCAGCTACTAGCAGCTGCCCCTGGAGGCGTTTGTGTTTAAGGGGACCTGATGGGGATTCTGAGATGGGGAAGGGTCAGTCACCCACACCAGTGATATGACGAAAAGAATCTGTGCTTGAGATGTGGACCCAGGCTCACCCCACCTATTCCCAAGTCCTAGGGCCCATCCTTTTAAGATAAGTTTTTCCAGCATCATTTTTCATATACTCAGAAACGTTCCTTCTCCTATGAATTCTTATTCCCCTTCTACTTGCTTTTTACAATAAATGACCGTGTGCAAGCCGTGATGGCATGCTCTGGCTACATCTTCTAATACTGGCATCAAAGATAAAGGAACACAGTGTGTAATGCCCTCAAATGAAGCGGGACCACCAAAGAGCAATATCTGTGCAACATAGATGTCTTCTGCTTTTCCCCGGATGAAAAAATATGATGCATAAAATCCCAAACCCAAATAATGACCAAAGACTCAGTGTTGTTATATGTGTGGGTTAACCAGTTTTTAAAAGGATTGTTTTAGGTATGGAATCACTCAATGGACATTTAAAATGTGATTTGATTTACAGAGATTCCATTCACGTATGTGTGAAGAGAAGGTGCCCTGTACCATAACATTTCAATTGATACACAAATCTCATACTGGATAGTTACCAAACAGTTCCCAAGCACCAACAACAGTGGAGAGCTCAGATTTGGATTTGCCTTTTAAAAACAGTTTCTCAACAGTTCAAAAGGAGTTTTCCTCTACTTCACAAAATGGAGATTAATCATAGTATAGGTACTTTTCTTTTTTTTGCCCTAATGATTTTTCAAATATTTTAAAAAGTCACGTTTTTTAGAGATCCCAAGTGAGTTTATTTGGGCATATTGTCTGTTTCATAATAAACTATGTTTGTTCTCACTGCGTCACTGCTCAATGATACAAACTGTAATTGTAATTACAATCCATCTAGGCCATAACTGTTCAGCAAATGGTGATTCAGGGAGGTCAGAACAGACTTTGAAAACCACTGCAGCAGAGCAAGTCGAGCTGACCGTGACTCAGCAGTAACTCATGGCCCTGCTAATTGGGAGGCACACATGTGGCTATAGAACTAGAGGCTGTCTTGGCACGGCGAGAGACGGGCTGACACAACTAGCCAGGGCTTGTCTGAAGATGCACGGGGCTGTTGGCCCATAAGACACGAAGACGCCCTGGTGTCAGTTCCTGGCTGGGCCATGATCTTTAGCTCCATCTGGACTTAACACAGAACAAGACGTGGTGTGGAAACCCAACCAAGGTTTTGATTCCTAGTAACTTGAAGAAGTGTTTGTTCCCTTAGAAAGGAAACACATTTTATGTCTCTGGAAAGCTGAACTCTGACGACACAATTCATCAAGATTAATACGTATGACTATTCTAAGTATGTCAGGAGAAATGTGGCTTCCTTTAGGTTCTCTTGAAACCTCAAATCCAAGCATCAAGTCCTCATGTTATAGTGTCCCAAGAGGAAGGAAGACTGCAAGAGACACAAGAATCTCCCCCCGCCTCCGTCTTTCTGCCCTGTTTCAGGGGCTAGAATTGGACCATACACCCCCCTCTGAACAAATGCCTGGCAGAGGGGGAGGACTTGCACGGTAGGCTGAGGTCAGTCATTGTTCATGTTCGGAAGAAGAAGCAGGGAAGAGGGGATCTCACTTTCCTGGAAAACATTCCGACATTATCAAAATGTAATTAGGGGTCCAGTCCCAACAGGATACAAAAGAACAATCACAAGCTACGAAAAACACTGCCTCCTGTTAGAAGCATGTAGCCTGGCAGACAAATGCTGGATTGGAGCGAGGTGGCTCTGGGTTGCTTGTCAAATGACTCACTGCCTGCTGCTTGTCCTTGGGCAGTTCTCAATGGATCCAAGACCCAGCTAGTGTTTCTGTCAAAGGAGAATAGTGTCATTTACCACCTCCTGGTCTCACAGTTGGGCTGTGTGATGATTCAAAGGAGCTGCATAAGACGGATGAATTTCTCAGATTAAAGTACAAAGTGCTAACTTTTCTTTGGATGACACAAATGTCAAGTTGCTGAGCACAGAAATCCTCATCATCTTTCCTCTCAAAGTGGCTTGGAATCTCTAAGACCTGAGGATGGACCCTCTCTTGACAGCTCTGACTTTACCCCCTCATGCTTCCTTTCTCCACTTTTCTCAGCTGCATTTGGACTCTCATTTCTGCCTACCTCCCTGAAAAGCTAGGAGAACCAAGGGTTTGAATAATAGGCCAAAATTAAGAGTGAAAATATGAGGAGGAGCTTTGAGGATTAGGGCAAAGAGGAATTGAGAGGATTGACTCTGGTTCAAATCTACCACTTTAACACTTAAACTAGATTATGTGTTTGTTTGTTTGTTTTGAGGCAGAGTCTCACTCAATCACCATGGGTAGAGTACTGTGGTGTCATAGCTCACAGCAACCTCAAACTCTTGGGCTCAAATGATCCTCTTGCTTCAGCCTCCTTAGTAGCGGGGACTACAGGCATGCTGTATCTTTTCTATTTTTAGACAGATGGTGTCTTGCATGCTGTTATCTTTTCTATTTTTAGACAGATGGTGTCTTGCTCTTGCTCAGGTTGGTCTCAAACTCCTTGCTCAAGTGATCCACCTGCCCCAGCCTCCCAGAGAGCTAGGATTACAGGGGTGAGTCGCCACACACAGCTACGTTGATTAGATGAAATCCAAGACGGCACACTGTGGTCTCTCGATGGTGGGATTCCAGATGTTTAGGGTTTCAAACTCATACGGCCTAGTTTCCACAGCCTCCCCTGCTGATGGCAGTGTGGTCCAAACAGAGCAGCTAGTGCGCAGACAAGCTGCTCTCTCTATCTTGAACACACCAACCCTCCGTTTTTCAGACATTCCTGTTAAAGATATAACTCAACCCAAGCACAAACCTGTTGCTGCTATATTTACGTCTAGCTGTTTTCAAAAACAAATGAAAGTGGCCTTCATTTAAAAATATCGAAAGTAGAGGGTTTTAAAACAAGAGCCTACACCTAATTTAAAGCAAAAATGTAATGAACGGTGAGCCTCAAATGAAATAAAAGTGAAGTAAAATTCCACAGCCCAAGACAAAATGAAAATCCAATGGGGTGTATAATTCTCTGTATAATTCCTCTCTTTCTCGATCAAACCGACAACTGTTAATAAATTCAAAACTAAATTTCATCATATAGTTTATCTTAAGTCCTCCTTGGAATAAAGCATAGCACTTGATTAATTACTTGGTGGATCATGTTGCTTCTTATAGAAGTGTCATTGTGGAACGACGAAGAAGAAAATATCTTAAACTCTGGTTTTGTGGATGATAAAATGATGTTTCTTAAATGCTCCTTTAAGCAATTTGGTTTTCAGAAAGCAAATGGCATATTACCTTATTGTGAGTGAAGGAAAATATGTCTATGAAGGTTAAGCTAAGAGAGAGACCTGACTACAAGATTTATAAATTGTTTCACTTTGTATTTCTGTTCCTAATGCTTACTGTTCATCTTGGAACTTCCCAGGCTCCCTTTGGAAATCATGTTCCTCAGTGATACTTCCTCTTCATTCATTTTGTAAGCAGTGCTCCTGTGCTGGATTTTGGCTGGGCACCTCTACTTCAGCCATGTGGGTGGCCAGATGCATTGGAAAGAAGAGGCTCTGGAATCACATGTGCACGGGTTCAAGTCCTGCTTCTGCCACTTTGTAGGAGAACCTTGGGCAAGTTCCTTGGCCTTTCTTAACTCAGTTCCGTTTTATGTACAAGAGGAGTAATGGTGCTTTCTGGTTCCTTATTGCCAGCTCTCCTGTAGCCACCACAAAGTCCTGCTGACTGGGCCTCTCAGCAGCTGTAGACCTGCCTTCCTGCCTGAGTCCTTCCTGCCCCTCCCTGAATTCCGCCCACCATTGCCTCTCACTGTCGCCAGGCAACTTCCCTCTGCCTTCCCTATGTCCATTCTCACCTGCTCCATCCATTCTCCAGATTGCCCTGAAAATAAAATTGTTCAAACACAAACCACATTGTGTTACAACTACCCAGCTAAATATCCTTAATGGAGTCCCCATGGCCCTGGGACCAGGTCCAAATCCTTCACATGGACCAGAAAGCTCCTCATCCTCCATCCCCCAGCTGCACAGCCATCCCAGCTCGCTCTGTGCTCAGCTGCTGTGACCTCCCTCCTTCTCAGAACTGTCGGACTCCACCTCCCACTCGAGCCTTCGCCTCGCTTTCTCTCTGTATAGACTGCCCTTCTCCCTGGTTCTCTGGGAGCTCTCACCATTCTTAGACTCTGCCTGGATGTCACTTTTTCTGTGAACAAGTGACTGGTTCCTCACCCTCCAATGCTGCCCCCTAGGCCCCTGAGAGAGTTGCTCCTGTGAGCGTCCTTAGTCCCCCCCACTGTTGTGAGCCGATTTACTCACTCCCACACACTAGCCGTGCATGTGCCCCTTGACGGAGAGACATTTCCCCCCATTTTGATATCTTCAGGGCTCAACTTAGTGCCTCATAAAGTTGTTAAAAAATATAAAATGTTGTAAATGAAAACTTGAATTAATACATGTCTTTCAGGGCTTTTGTGTGGATTAAATGAGATAAAATAGGAGAAGCACTGGAAACATGGCATTCACTCAAAATATGATTAGCCTTTTTTATTGCTATTGTTACTCTTACTAATACTATTGCTATTAATACTATTGTGTAGTATTGCCCTGCGTTTAGCTATGATGGTGTCTTCTGCCTACAGAAACCCATGGGCAAATGCCTCAAGGGCTTTTGACATTATTAACTCCAGAAATATGATGAAAACTGCTCTACACAACAATTTGGCTGGGTCTTTGTAGAAATATGCCCCTACCCCCACTTCCTTTATTTTCTGGTTTGAGTGCCTCTTGCAACCTTTTAGAAATAAGTGGGCTTATTCATTCTAACATGCACTTTCGCCAGTTGGTTTTCTTCTGTGTAACCCCTTGCGTCCCTATTCAACAGAGGCTAGTAATTTCCATAGCAACTGCAGCATGTGGTGCCTATGCGCTCCCAGAAACAAAGCACTTGCTTAAAAAAAAAAATTACATACACACGCACATTAATTTGTAACATGAAATTCTATTTCATGGTGTCTGTGAAGGGAAACCATGCCTCCAAGTCCGCCAACTCACCTTCCTCACGAGACTGAAGGCTCAGGATGGTGTCCCACTGCACCCCCACCCCTGTCGCACTCCTCACTCACGTACTGATTCATTTTAAAAATGAATTTTTTGTGCAATGGGGAAAAGAGAATACGGGAAGGATTCGGTTTCAGTGGGAAGGTCCAAAGGTCAGTGAGAGGGTGCACAGCCCCATATAGCAGTTGTTCCTGTCTGAGTGATGATTATACTACCAAGGGGATTCATTAAAATGGAGCCTATTGCTGTTAGAGTGAATGAGGCTCTCCATAAATTCTGCCGTGAGCTTGTCAGTGGCTAAGCCCATATGTGATGCTTAAACACAGCGCCTGCGTCTGCTGGCCGGTGTCTGCAGCACAACCCACGCCTGCCTTCCGCGGGGCTGGGGGTGTGTGCACTCTCCCTCCAGGCCAGTCGAGAGTTCAGGGCCCCAGGCCTGTGCACGCCCAGAAATTGGGAATTCCCAGTCTTTCCCAGGGGGTGTGTGTGCTTCCAGCACAACATTAGATTTTAGAATGTGACAGAGCTATGAGGTAACCACTTGTTCTGGGTCCCGACCCATTAGGGAAGAGAAGAGAAAAGAGTCAGGTGAGAGCAATTCCAGGCCGCGTGGTACCGGGACCCCTCCATGCCGCCCGCCTAAGGAACAGCGGGAGGAAGGGTGTGCCAGGACTGCGGAAGGTACAGAGCACTCTCCATGTCAGTAGCCGTAATCAGGTGACAGACATTGAACTCTCTCCGGTCGGCTGCCCTGGGTGCCTGGAAGGCAGAAGGGAACCTGGAGAGAAACTCTGTTTCAACTGGACCCTTTTTCTCTTGTTTAAACCAAGTCAGTCGGAAGCCTCTTCATGAGTTCTGTAGTGGAAAACTCTGATGTTTTCTTTTTATAATTTCTTTGGTCTGAGGGAAAAAAATAACACGTTCTAGTCAAAGGCTTTGCAGGGGCCCCGGAGCAATCTGAACTGTTGGCTGGGATCCGCGGGAATTCTGTCAGACAGCCTTCTCTAACGCCTGGACACTCTCTCGGAAACACGGCTCTCAAGGAGAGCCCGGGGACAGGGCAGGGGTGGGCGGGGGGCAGATGGATTCTCATTGACTTTTACCAAGTATTGGATGAAATGTTCTAAATTTGCTCTTCAAATGGGGATTCCAGGTTATTCTTTCCAGGACTGAGGAGGTCCTGCCACAGACATCTGATAACTTAGAGTGAAGTGGAGATTTACAGCCCCTTGTTCACAACTGGGGACACGCAGTTCTGGAAGCCACGCCTTGCGCTTCTTGGCTCCGGGTCTCCGGGTCTCCGCGCCGCGGTGAGGGTGAGCGTCCTCTTTGTTCAGGTGGCCGCAGAGTCCCAGCCGCCCCGCCAGCGGCCCTGCAGAAGGGCGCCACCAGAGGGCGCCTTTCACCCAGCGATGGCTCCCAGCGCGGCCCTGCTTCCCAGGAGAGCGCGTTTAGCTGGGAAGCGGGGAGTCAGTGACGTGGGGAATTATTATGCACAGTTCATTTCCTTGTAATTTAACTCTCAGAGTAACAAAAGCATCATGTATAGCCTAGTTTTCGGTCTGATTTACAACAATGTAAACTAAAAGATGATTTCTGCCTCACCCCACCCCCTTCTAATCACGTCTGCTGATTTCGGCAGCTGAGAATGTGGCATTTCATCAGGCCACCGCACCCTCCTAGCGCCGCAGATCTGAGAAGAGGAAAATGTAAAACACACTCCTGCAAGTAGAGCCGGACACAGATTTTCACTTTCTGCTTCAAATTTCAACGTAGCCTTGCTGACAGTTTTTAACAATCTTTATGTCTTTATGATGGCAGTTTGCGTAGTGTCTCTCATTACTTTATACACTGGAAACTTGAAATGGGGTAAAACACTTTTGTCCCCAAAGGGCGAATGGTGGCAGTTTCAATCCCGAGGTAAAAGGAGTGAGCTTAGGACCCCCAGGGTTTCCTCTGAGCCCACCCCCAGGCTGCCATTTCTCCCTTCTCCCTGCCCCTCCCTGCAGATTCCAGGCCACTTGGAAGTCTCTTCCTCTGGCTCCTGGAGCACTTACTGACACCAGCAATTTACCATTTTGTATCTATTGTCTTTTCACTAATTGCTTCATATGTGCATTTTTTTCTCCCCAAGGAAAAGGAAATAACATTTTTTTTTTTTTTTTTGGAGTGCCTACTTTGTCTAAGGCTTTTTGCTAAGGGTTTTACATGTGATTCCTTTAATCCTTTTAGCAACCCTATGCCTTACATGCAATTGATTACATTTTACAGATGGGGACATGGAGTCATAACTTACACAAGGCTACCCTGAAATAAGAAGCAGGATTCAAACTCAGATGTTTCTTTCTGTTGGTATCATTCTGGTGGCCCCCTTGATTGTAAAATGAGGTGAAGGTCTCACCTTTCCACACTTTAAAAATGAAGCATAACAAATGTGCATGAGTGTATGTGCCCAAACACATATACTTCTTACAAGAGATTTAAGACACTGTCTGGGCTAGCCCTTGTGGCTTGGTAAGGAAGTTTGAATTGAACATTCTAGAAAGTAAGTAACTTGCTGAATATTAGCCAAGTTCCTAGTCTCCTTGTATAGGAATTTCCCACCCTTCACTTAATGAATATTATCTAGTACAGCCCCGTTTCCTTGGATCTGTGCTGTCCCACCTTTCTGTCCAAGGAAAGGAGAAACATGTTAGTTCAGAGAACTAGCATGAAACATCAGAGCCAGAACCTCTTTTAGAGGGTTTAGTCCCCTGTGGAATTAGTGGAGTAACTGGAATTAAGAAGACCCCAGGTCTCTAACTCACAGCTCAGTTGTCTTGTTTCCTTTTCATGCTGCTTGATTTAGATAGGTTTTGTGTTATTGTAATTAGGAGACTACAAATCTACCCCACGGCCACTGCAAGTATCAGAAAAAGATCGGCCAGGAAGAATAAAGTGGACTGCTTTCTTGGCCCAGGTGAAAAAAAGAAAGGGATCCATAGATCTTAAAGTCCTTCAGGCTTACATTATGTCCAATATGTTCGGAAATAGCAGGCTGTAGACAAAGGAGAACGAATCGAAGTGTGGGTTGATATAAAAGGAAAGACAAAATCACTCACTGAGGTGCTCAGAATTCCTTCCCTCTGTTGATTGTGGTTGGCAAGTAAGTAACCAAGTGGCACCCATAAAACAACAATGGCTTTTTATAAATACCTGGTCTCTCCCAGAGCTCTGTGGCTCTGGGCCACTACAAAACCACTCAAGCAAATTAACAAGATAAAGCCACTGAACTCAGTCAGTGAGGAAATGGTCTCCAAAGACCCAGTGGAATCTATAAAGCAGGATGCTAGTACTCATTGACTCTGAACTTTAGGAAGCAAGGGAAATTGGGGGCAAAGGAATGTTGAGTCCTAACCTCTGAGACCACTTTAGTAAAACATATGGAACCGATCAGGAAAGTACCAGGGTCCCTAAAGGGTGGTTTTAAGAACTCAGAATTTCATGACGTTTTTGGGACTGAAAACAGAGAAAAGAAAAAAATCTTGTGAGTTTCATTTTTATTTTATTTTATTAAAACAAATTTTCCAGTTTTATTAGGTTGTAGTTGACAAGTAATAACTGTCTATATTTGTGGTGTAAATGTAATGTTTTGATATATAATTACCACAACCAAGCTAATTAATATATCCATCACTTCATATAGTTGTCATTATGTTTTTCATGGTGAGAGCATTTAAGATCTATTCTCTTAATAATGTTCAAATATGAATTTTTATTAACTGTGGTCACCATACTGTACAATAGATTTTTGGAACTTCCTCATCCTACCTGAAACTTTTTGCCCGTTAGCTAGCACCTCCCCTTCACCTCCATCCCAGCCCCAACCTGGCAACACCAGTCCACTAGTTGCTTCTCTGAGTTCAACTTTTTCAGTTTTAACATACAAATGAGATTGTGCAGTATTTTTCCTTCTGCACATGACTTATTTCCCTTAGCATAATGCCTTCTAGGTTTATCGATTTTGTCCCAAATGTCAGGATGCCCTTCTATTTATGGCTGAATCATATTCCATCATGTGTGTGTGTGTGTGTGTGTGTGAGAGAGAGAGAGAGAGAGAGAGAGAGAGATTTTCTTAATCTATTCATCTGTTGGTAGACATTTAAGTTGATTCCATATCATGGCTATTATGAATAATGCGACAATGAACACGGGAGTGTGAGTGTCTCTTTGTTGTACAGATTTCCTTTATACGCAATATATGTACCTAGAATTGGGGTTGCTGGATTTGATGGCAGTTCTCTTGTCAATATTTTGAGGAATCTCCATACTATTTTCCATAATGACTGTACTAATTCACTTTCTAAAAGCAATGTACAAAAGATTCCTTTCCACATCCTTGCGAACATTTACCATTTTCTTTTTGATAATAGCTGTTTTAACTCGTGTGAAGTGATATTTCATTGCATATCAATTTGCATTTTCCTAGAGATTAGTGACATGAAGCATTTTTTCAGATACTTATTGGCCCTTTGTATGTCTCTTTAAAATTTATTTTTAGCTTTCCATTATTATTCATATTATTTGTACATATTCATAGAGTACCTGTGATGTTTTGATCCAGGCATATGATGTATATTAATCAAATCAGAGTAATTTGGTATCCATCACTCAGGCATTTATCATTTCTTTGTGTTAGGAATACTGTTTTAGGGTTATTTTAAAGTTTACCCTAACTTATTATTAATTATACTCACTTCGTTGTGCTATCAAATGTTGTTCATTGTATCTCACTATCTAACTGGGTTTTGCACCCGTTAGCCATACCCACTTTCTCTTTCTCCCACTACCCTTCCCGGCCTCTGGTAACCATCATTCTACTCTCTGTCTCCATGAGATCAATTGTTTAAGTTTATCTCCTACACATAAGTGAGAACATGAGAGATTTGTCTTTCTGTGCTTGGCTTATTTCACCTAACAAAATAATCTCCAGTTCTGTCCACATTGTTGCAATGGCAGGATGTCATTCTTTTGGTGGCTGTATAATATTCCATTGTGTATATGTATTATAATTTCTCCATCCATTCATCCACTGATGGACACTTGAGTTGACTCCAAATCTTGGCTATTGTGAATTGTGCTACAATAAATGTGGGAGTGCAGATACCTTTTAAATATACTGATTTCCCTTCTTTTGGATAAACAGGGTGTCTGCAAGTTCATGCGCAATTTTAAATTCCACACTTTTAAATTGCACACGAACTTTATGGTCACCTTGTATGTACAGCAGTGATATTACTAGGTAATTAGATGGTTTTACTTTTAGTTTTTGAGGAACCTTCTTGCTGTTCTCCATAGTGGTTGCATGAATTTGCATTTCCAGACAGCATCTGTGGGTTCCTCTTACACCACATCACTGCCAGCATTAGTTGTTACCTGTCTTTTTGATGAAAGCCATTTTAGCTGGGGAGAGATGATATCTCGTGATAGTTTTGATTTGCATCTCTCCCTAATAATGATGAGTGTTTTTTTATACATCTGTTTTTTATCTTATTTTGAGAAATTTCTTTTCAGATAATTTATACATTTTAAAATTAGGGTTGTCTTCTTGCTATTGAGTTATTTAAATTCCTTATATATTTTCAACATTAATCTCTTATCAGGTGTTTGGTTTGCAAATTTTTCTTCCCATTCCATAGGGTGTCTCTTCCCTCTGCTGTTTCTCTTGCTGTGCAGAACCGTTTTAGTAGCAGGATATTAAATCAACATGCAAAAATCACTGGGATTTCTACACACTACCAATGAAGTATCTGAAAAGAAATAAAGAAAATTGTCCCATTTGCAATAGTATAAAGAAATACTCAGGAATAAATTTAACCAGAGAGGTTAAAGATCTATATACTAAAACTATAAGACATTTATGAAAGACACTGAAGAAGGCACACATAAATGGAAAGATGTCCTGAGTTTGTCAATGTGAAGAAATAATGTTATTAAAATATATTTAATTTTAACTTATATTTAATTTAATTCAAAGCAACCTACAAACTCAATGCAATTCATATTCCATATCTATATCCTGTGTCATTTTTCACAGACATAGAAAAAAATCTGAAAATTCATATAGAACTACAAAAGACCCCAAATGGCCAAAACAGTCTTTAACAAAAAGAACAAAGCTGGAAGCATCATGATACCCACTTTCAAAATATACTTCAAAGTTACAGTAAGTACAACAGCATGAAACTGTCATAAAAACAGGCATATAGACCAATGGAACAGAATAGAAAGCCCAGAAGTAAATTCTCGTGCTCATGGTCACTTGATGTTCAGCAAGGATACAGAGAATACACAATTGGAAAAGGATACTGTCTTTAATAAATGTTGTTAAGAAAATCAGATACGCCAAAAAAAAAAAAAAAGAAAAGAAAGAAAATCAGATACGCACATGAAGAAAAACGAAATTGTCCCTTTATTTCATACCATATACAAAAATCAACTCAAAATCAATTAAAGACTTAAATGCAAGACCTGAAACTGAAAAATTACCAGGAAAAAAGCATGGGAAAAGCTTCTTGACACTGGTCTGGGAAATGATTTTTTTGGATATGACCCTAAAAGTACAGGCAACAAAAGCAAAAATGGGATTATATCAAACACGTTTTGTGGGATTTGACTGTTAAGATAATTAAGAAGCCAACCAATGCCTAACCTGAAGGGATATCTTAAGGGCTAGGTGATCACACCACTCTGCCAAGCTCTAACCTGAAGGGATATCTTAAGGCAGGGGTCCTCAAACTACCGGCCAAGGACATTTATCCCGCCCTCCAGGTGTTTTTGCTTCGGCTGCCTGTCCTGCTTAGCAGCTGACTGGTCCCCAGCCATAGTGCGCATGTGTGGAATGTGCACCGCACTCTCCGACTCCCCTCCTTCTCTCTGTCTCTTGATTCCTAATCTCAGTCTTGGGTGAGACTGAGACTCCTGATCAGATGAGTCACAAGCTTGCCTGTGCAGAGCCTGCTGCTGCCTGAGGACTGAGGCAAGAACAAGTTAGGATTTTTTTTTGAAGCTAGGAGGCCTATTTTTTTTTTTTTATTTTGCAGTTAGTAGGGACTTTTTTTGTGGTTAAGGAGGGTCTTTTTTTTTTTTGCAGATAATGGGCGCCTTTTGTTTTTCATTTCAAAAATTTTGTATTTGTAATTGTTCCCGTTTTGTTGTTGGTTTTTTTAAATTTTTTTTTGCAGTTTGGGGTTGAGGCTGGTTTTGAACCCACCACCTCTGATATATGAGGCCGGCACCCTACTCATTTGAGCCACAGGTGCTGCCCCCGTTTTGTTTTTTTACTTAATATAAGAGATGTGCACTGTGCATAGGAATTTTTTCATAGTTGTTTTTTAAACTATAGTCTGGCTCTCAAATGGTCTGAGGGACAGTAACCTGGCCCCCCATTTCAAAAGTTTGAGGACCCCTGTCTTAAGGGCTAGTTGATCACACCACTATGCCAAGCTCTGATGTGAGCGTCTGGCTTCTTGTACCATTTTGTGAGGAAAGTTCAAGATCTAAGTGCCAAGCTTTGAGGACAGAAAATTAGACAGCCTTAATTCCTGCCTCCACCTCTTATTTGCTCTGTGACCTTGACCCCGTGACTGTCTTTGTCTGTATTAATTTGCCCATATATGGGATGGGAATAATGAATAGTACTTTCTCCTTAAAGTCATCAAGAGGATTGAATCAAATACATGTAAATAATGGGCCACACAGATCTGAGAAAAAACTAGAGCTAGGATTTAGTAAGACTGGCTTGAACCCCTCAGCTTTACCTACCCACTGAAGGGTCACCAAATCTTATCATATCTAAGAAACCCTGGCCATAAAATGTGATGTGACTTAATGTATTACCAAGAATAAAAACAAAAACAAAGTCCTGCCATATTTTATTGATTGCAAGATATACCCCAATATTAAAGATGCTAAAATAGAAAAAAACATTATCCAAAGAAAAAAGTCATCTTACAATAAATGAGCTATGGTATCTGCTCTCTTGGCCTACCTGGGTGTTAGCGAGGCTCTAAGGGAGAGTAGCTGGAGTGGGGACCACACAAAGGTTCTAGCATAGGACTGGGAGAGAGCAGATGAGAGGGGAGCTAACAGAGACCCAAGTGTGTGCTAGGGATGGGGCATGGGGAGAGGGACCTGAGCGCTCCTGCTATCGAATTTGTTCTAAGGGAAGAAATATTCAGAATCTGAACTGGACCTGAGGGTCAGAGGGATGTACTGATTTCAAGAAGAATAATATTGTGAATGTTTTTGAATTCTGTCAGATGCAGTCACTCTAGAGCAACATGGGCATCCTTGGGCAGAAAGAGCACAGATTAAAAAGAGGAGCAGGCTCATTGACCTGGGGAATTTGGGGCTGGCCAAATTCCTGACTGCTGAGGCCCCCCAGTCAGGCTAATCCAGAGAGGAGGGTGACATGGTCCACTTGTTTCGTGCTGGACTGCAGGCAGTGGGGACGGGAAGATGAAGGGTGAAGCTGCTACTGCCACTGTCCATTCCCCAGGTCTGCGGTAGCGGTGGGCAGGAGCAGCTGTGGTGACCCATGGCTGGCAGTGCAGGGCTGCGGGAGGGGGCAGAGGGAGCTGCAGCCAGAAGGGCACTCAGGAAGCAGTGATCTGCGCACAGGGAAGCTGCTCCAGGCTGATGGCTGAGTGACACCTTCTGGGGCCTCCTCACAGTACCTGGCAGGAGGCAGAGACCTTGGAAGTTAGTTGGAAACCTTACACATGCTGGCCAGGCGAGGAACCAAAGAGCCTAGAACATGTGGGTCAATGGGATCTGATTTGTATTCACAAGCTGCTGAGGCTTGGGGGCCTTCCAGTAACCTTTTAAACACCTAGTGCAGGTTAAGTCACTGTTGATTCCTTTCTTTCCCTTCCTTTCTCTAGAAGTGAGCATTTGGGGGCTTATCCTAATTTATCAATGCCATATGAAGACACAGTCCATCCACCCTCATCATTTATAAGGTACAGTCGTTTGTGTTAAAACATGGTTTCCCCCCAAGGTGTCAATTCAAACAAAATGCTTTCGGGGTCCTAGTGCTGTGCTTCTGACCTTTGTTACCGCCAACATGAGTCCAAGCCGATGAAGTTCTGGAAAGCAGTTCAGTCTCCCTCTTGTGTCAAGGCTCTGGGCCTGCTCCCCTTCATCTGTGGAAAGAATATTCCAGACAGTCTGTATGTCCCACTCTCTTAGGTCTTCACTTGAAAGTCACCTTCTCAGTGACATCTACCTGAGCACATCTATTAAAATTGCAGCTACCCTCCAACACTGTGTTCCTCACCGTTCTCCCCCCATCACCTTCATTACCACTGATGCACGTTTTACTTATAATTGTCTGTTTCCTGCATTAGAAGGACAGTTTCTTGAGTCTTATTCACTTGTATATTTCAGGGCCTGGAGAAGAGCTTGGCACAGAAAGGTCCTCAAATATTTGTGTGAACATTATTGAAATGTCACACTTTTCATGAATATCTCTTCCGTTCAGTGTTGCTTGGATTGAAAGAAACGTTTCATTTTCTTAGCCTCTTTCTTAATGTATCTAGGAACTCTGTCTTGCTACATTTAACTCTGGATAAAGGGGAAAGGATACATAAAGGAATAAGGACAATGCCTTATAGAAAAGCAAATAAAGGCACACAAAGCCAGCAGGGCAACAAAGCCAAAGGAAGATTATTCAGTTCTGAAAAGCTATACCAAGTGATAATATAACAATAACAATAATAATAGTAATAGTGATAGCTGTTGGCTGGTACCACCTGCAAGCCAGGGCTTTATTTTCCAGACATGTAATTAATATCATAGAATTGTCTTTCAGGGGCTTACAATTCCTGAGACCTTATTGGGACAGGGGGTGGGAAATCACAGGGAAACTGACATAAAGATACATAATAACAGGAAGTAGGAGTAGCAAAAGGAAAAGAAGGAGGAGAAAGAGGAGGGGAGAGGGGAGCAGGCCAATATCCCCAGCTGACCCCACCCCCTGGGGAAACACACATTTTGCTGTCTCCACTGCATCTGCCCTCAGTTCCTGCATCAGCCCTGGGCTCAGGTGGGATTCTTTTCCCTCAATATGTCAAATATTTAAAATCAACTACAACATCTCTCTGGGGAATTAGCGACAAATAGGCATTTAAAAAATCACTTAAGACACCTTCTTATAATGTGTTAAAATTGTTAGGATCTGAGCTCCACTGTCGTTTGCAAAGCTTCCTGAATACCACAGGACAAAGGAGCTGCCGGAGGAATCCTCTGCCCTTGGAGGAAAAATTCTATGGGCAGGTTTGGAAATTCAGACATAAGCTGTTGGCTGGGAAGGTGAACAGGTAATTAGGGATGAAGTGAATTTGGGAACTCGACCTCAGCTGTCTGTGGTACACATGAGCTCACAGCCGCTCTAACTTCCTTCCGCCACATTGAGCAAAGCCCAAAGCACCCAGTTGGGGAAATGTACCAGAAATCTGGGCGCAACGGTGAAAATGCCACTCTGCCCATTTGCTGTTCCAGGGAAACTATGCTCAGGATTTGGAACTGAATAACCAGAGTGATGAGCACAGGAGAGAAAGGGGAGATGCTACCCTTCTCTTTGTGAAGGGTTTGTCCCCAGGAGGGGCAGAGCAGCAGAGATCGGTGCCACCGCTCTCGGTTCAGGTGGCGACGTCCTGCCAGGAAGGCGCTGCTGAGACTGCTTCATGCTGCACAGGTGGAACAGAGTGTTCATAATTACTGGCTGACAGCAGCCGTGTTTTTAACACCATAGCAACAATCAACTCCTGCTTTATTCTGAGTTGATAAAATTATCCAGGCCACAGAGATATTATTAAAAATAACCTAGAAATGCCTATTCGATGGCTTTAACATGCTGCTTCTCACATCTTATCACGCTTTGGGATCAACAGGGGCTGCCAGCTAAAAATGCGGATTCCTGGGATTTAACCTCTGAGATTCTAGACCAGGTGGTGCTTCCCATGCAGGCGGTTCACAGCCTGCACTCTGGGAGATGCTGCGTTAGATTGTGCCCCCAAGTTGTTAGTTCCAATTCCAGTTCTAGGGCCTTCCCAGACCAGTGCCAGGGACAGACTCTCGGAGTGCCCTGGCTCACACGGAAGCTACCAGCCACGTGTGTTGTTGAGCTCCAGAAGTGTGGCTAGTCCAAACCGAGATGTGGGGTAAGTATAAAATGTACCGGACTTCAACAAACAGTATAGGGAAAACAGTGTAAAGTATCTTACTCAAAAATTTTATATTGATTATATGTTAAAATGATAATATTTTGACTATAGTGGCTACAGAAAATACATTACTAAAGTTAATTTCCCTGGTTTTTTTTTTTTTACATTTTTAATGTAGCTGCTAAAAGATCTGAAATTATAAGAGAATATGTCACTCACATTGTATTTTTAGGGCTGCTAGCCACAGGGGTTTCTGATCTTAGCATAGGTCATAGAAACCTTCAGACAAGAAATAAGTATCTCCAGTTTTTTCTCCTTCATCTTAGCTTTGACTTTAAAAAGAAATGGAGGTAATTGGGGTGAGTTTAGCAGATGTAGCAGAGGTTGAGAATAGGTAGCCCTCCAGCTCAATAAGATTCATACAGATGTTGTTTCACCTGCGAAATGTGAGCCCACACAAATGTGTTTCAAAATGTCATCAGTATAAAAAAAAATAGCTTAATACACATTTTTATTTCTACCGTCTATTGAAAAATCTGAAGATTCAGCAATACTGGGCCCACCATCCTGAATGAAAAAAATGCTGCTGGCTCCAGAATGAAGCAACTGCTCCATCAGAGGAGCTTGAAAAGAATACACAGGCATGCGCAAAACAGATTTAAACTCTGTCACTTAAAATTTAGTAATATAAAACACACAGCTTTGTATAATATGTATCTTTCCATTTCGTTGTCATTTTTCTATTAGTTTTCATGAAAGTATATTTGTCAAGGTAGGAGGAGAGAACATATGTTATCTTGGGCTTTGTTAGCTTGATTTATAACTTTTACATATTTTGACATATGATATATGGACTTGCATTTCTACTCTTGATGTAGACCAGCAAAAGTGAGGGGCAGGCCCAGTGCTGAGTACCTAAATGAAGATTAATGACTATTTTTTTGTTTGATTGGTCTAAAACTGGAATGAGGGAAAAATACATATTTTTTAAATGATATTAATTTCCTCGTACTCCTTGCCTCCATCTCAGCCTGAAGAAACTTGGGCAAGCAGGTAGTAGCTGCCTGGCTGTGGAGCCGCAGGGAATGACTAATTCACACGGGCAAAGATCAAGTGACTAAATTCTGCCCTTGAAACCTCTCCAATTAGGGTCTCATTGCTGATCCTCTGGAATTCTGCCTGCTTCTCTTAGAAGTGAGATGCTTATTTATGTAGTACCAATTGTTTCATATTCTACATTCATGAAGAAAGGAAGGCCCTGGCCCTATTGACTCAAGAGAATGTCAAAACTGACTTTTTATTTTTTTATATTTCTCTATCTAAATTGCAATTAGAATCTCTGACATGTCTCTGCTTCACCGATGCTCATCCTGCGTCCAGGTGGAAGGGGCAGCGTGTCTTGCTCGGGGCAGTGGCAGGAGTTCAAGGGCGAGGCCCAGCAGCAGGTTACTGCGAACCTCTGCTTGTTTCCCTCCTACTAATATGCCATTGGCCGAAGCATGTTGCATGGCCAAGTCCATGATGGGAAGAAGAGAGAAGTGAATATTTGTGGAATAAAAATCCAACTCTATCCCAACTCTTGTATCATGAGTCCTAGTGGGACCACATCCTGTACTTCAGTGCTTGAAGAAATAAGACATCCCTTCTCTCTGGTCCTTGCCCTGGCTCTGCCAACTGGACAATCCAGAGGGAACGACTCGCAGAAGGCGGAGCAGTGAGAGAGACCACTCGCTTGGCAAAGGTGGACTCAGATGCGCAGGGCAGCCATGCCAGGCCTCAGTAGCTTTCTCACCAGCTTCTTCCTGGGACAATACTTCGGCTATGTTTTCCTCTGCCTAATAGTCCTCAGGTCCTTTGGGTTCTCTGATCCTAGTTCTATAGCCTTCCAGAGAATTCTGAGAACTTGATATTTAGCTAGGATCTCAAATCTCAACTCTGGCACTTCTTGGGTATATGATTTAACATCTTGAAGCTTTGGTTCCCTTCTCTGCAAATGGTCTCAGCTGGTCTTCATGAGGATAAAACAACAACAGCATGTGAAATCTCCTTGCACAGTATCTAGTGCGCAGTAGATCCCTGGTAACCAGTCCTTGTTAACCTTCACTGTGGAAAGGTATCATTCAGAGTGTGGCGAGCATCTGAAGGAAGGGAGCTTTGTCTAAAATCTTAAAAAAAAAAAAAAAATGGAGTCATGGACTGATAGAGGAAGCCAGAGCAGCATTCTGGGAGAAGATGTGTGGAAAAGCCAAAGCAGAGGGGCAGGACTCACCATGTTGGGTGAGAGACGGTGGAGACTGGCACGACCTTTCAGAGAGGTGTGGCTGCAAGGGAAGGAAAAGAAGGCTGTCAGTCAGGACAGGCCCTGTGCTGAACGGAGGTGATTTGGTAAAAGGGATAGTGAATCCATCTGTCTGCAGAATAAGTTATACATATTTTACAAATATTTGGGGTTACCTGTGGGATGGTGTATGGTGGAAATGGAGCCCAGTCAGAAAGCAATTGCAGTAAATCCTGTATAGGGTGATAAAAGTCTAGACTGGGCTGGTGACTATGGACATAGAACCCTATAAAAATACCCACCTGAGAAACAGCAGGGCTGGCGACTCTTTAGAAGCAAGAAGAGGCAGGACTGTGGGGTGACAGCTTCATTTACAGAGGATCTGAATTTATACCTAGGAACAAACAATTGTTTCTTTTTTGTTGAGATATAATCCACCTACTCTGCATTTCACCATTTTAAAATGTACAGTGCAGTGGGTTTTAATATATTCACAAGGTTGTGCAGCCATCACCACTATCGGATTCCAGAACATTTTCAACATGCCAGAAAGAACCCCCTACTTTTAGCAGTTGCTCCCTTTCCCTTGACTCTACAGCCCCTGAAAACCGCTAATCTACTTTTTGCCTCTATGGATTTGCCAGTTCTGGACATTCCACCTCAGTGGACATCTCACAGTGCATGACCTTTTATGTTTGACTTCCTTCACTGGCGTTCTGATTTTGTGGTTGACCTATACAGTACTTCATCCCTTTTATGGGTGAATAACATTTCATTGTATGGACATACCACATTTTATTTATCTGTTCATCAGTTGGTAGACATTTGGGTTATTCCCTTTTTTTGTTTGCGATTATAAATAATGCTGTTATGAACATTTGTGTAGATGTTTTACATGTACTAATAAATACATTTCCAGTTCTCTTGGGTATCTGGAAGTGAAATTGCTGGGCCAAATGGCAGCTCCATGTTGAGCCATTTGAGGAAATGCCATACTGCTTTGCACAGCAGCTACGCTATTTTACATTCTCGCCAGCACTGTATGAAGGTTCCAATCAGTCCACATACGTATTACCCATTGTTATTTTTTGGTTTTGTTTTTCAATAGACATCTTAGTGAGTGTTAAGGGATACCTTATTGTCATTTTGAGTTGCATTTCCTTATGACTAATAATACTGATCATCTTTTTATGTGCTTATTGTATGTTTGTATATCTTCTTTGGAGAAATTCATTCAAATCTTTTGCCCATAATAATGAGATTTTTGCCATGTCTTATGACTTATGCTAAGATCATATCCACAAAATGCCACTTTGATAGCCCTTTTGTGTATAGTTTACACTTTGTAAGTCAGAATACTCTGCACTTTCCAAGGCTTTAAGAAACCAGGGTGATACTTCTTTTATTTCATTTGTATTTCATTTGGTCTGCAAGTATGTGATTGAGAAATTTAAATTGTACTGTAGGGAACCTATTTCTCTACTTCCTCCTTCTTCCTCATTATTGTTCAAGTTCCTTGAATATAATAGACATTAGCACTTTGCATATTTTTAACCCTCTTTCATCTGATATCAAGGAAAAACTAAACAGTTTTTTTTATTAAGTCATTTGTACATAGATCATACATACATTTATGCCATTATGGGTTTCGATGTGTTGATTGTTTGTGTAAATTGGAGTCCTTACATGCTACTAATCAACAGAATTCTTTACAGAAGCTAATTAACTTAACTTTATTTGAACTGTCTCTCTAACAGAGCTTGGTACTTCTAAATTAGCAATGTAGAAATAAACTAAGGTTTTTTTAGGCAACTACAAAATAAAGGTATTGGATTAAATTATTTTAAACTTTTATTTCAGCTTTAACTATAATTCTAATGTGGCTGGTAACTGAGATGGGATGTGAACTCAGGAATGCCCAGTTAAACCCCCTTCCCTGGTCAAGATGCCATTCTTCCTTGATGATGTAACATCTGCAAAATAAGTCTTAACTAGTCCTTGGAGGCTGAAAACTCTGGAAACGTTAAGAACTAGGTCATGGATGGAAATGTTCGGAAACTAATGTATGTACTTAAGAGAGTGGTCAGAGTAATTATTTTGTGGGGGAACTGTACTTATAGATAAAAGTCATGGCTGAAAAATGCAAAACAGATAGTGGTGAGGCAGTGTGATAAAATTATTCCTTAGGGACCAGTGGAATTTGACCGAAGCATTTTTAAGAAATTCAAAATGTTAATGTAAAGTTCGACATTAGATTACAAAGAAGTATGAGGAAAAGATTATCTATTTGCAATCTGCTTCCATTTAGCGATTAGAATGGGATTGAGTAACCTGAAAATAGAATTAGGGAGGAATAGAAGCTATCTAGTGCTATGAGTTCAAGGTAAAACGAGTTTCAGAACCTTGGAAAAGTATGTGTGACTTGACATCTAGGTTTGCTCTGCTTTCAGCACATTTCTGGTTTTCTCCAGGAACTATTTGAGAGAAAAGGAATAAAAGAGAATGAATAATTTGAATTTGAATCTGTTGGATATATTTTGTGCTTGGCACTTTACTAGGATCCTTGGGAGGTTTGAATCCTGGACTGAATGAGCTTAAAATCTTACTCTGATATGAAACCTTTTAGCTAGCAGAATAGAGCAGTGAAGGATTGAATGAAAACATGTGATTTATATGAATTATGTGTTAAAGGGAGTCATATATAGTACAGTGATCAATCCAGATTGTAGAAATCAGACTCAAGAAGAACATCTGGGACTTTGTTACCTAGGCATGGACTTAGGAGAACACAGGAAATTGGGCAAGGGGGTGGAGAAAAGAGGGAAGTCAACAGGAAGGACGTGGAGGAGGGGAGATTTGGTGTTGGAGATGAGTATAGTGGGTCCAAGGGGTGTAGAACATAGCCAGCTCTGACAGGGATGTAATATCTTATTGGAAATAAGAAGGCTGTGGTTATATCTCATTGGGCCTTGAATGCGATGTGTAAAAGCTCTTATTATTAAGGGACTGAAGTAGCTAGGAAAGTTTTGCTGAATACCCACCCTAAAATAGTCAAAGGCTATAGAAAGAAAGATGTAACCTAAGAACAATCACATTATAAATATTTTTAAAGTGTCGTTTCAAACCTCGCCTTTGTCTAATTCCTTTATAAACTCATGCTGTCACAACTGGTGCTGTTTGGAAGATTCATAGAATATAAAAACAACAGAAACAAAACTTAAAGTTATTGTACTACTTCTTCCCATTTTATGTGAGAGAACTGAGGGGTCAAAGAAAACAAGTGGCTTGCTCAAAGTCACGCAGCTGGGAAATGGAGGGAGCCAGTTCTCCCCAATATTGGCATCTCTGGCACAGAAAATACATCGTTGAAGCCTCACCCCTCATTTGCTGAGATCCTGATCTTGCTGAATGGAGCCAAGGATTTGTTCCATTCCTTTCCAGTATCTTTGTGGGCAAAATATCACTGTGTATCAAATAGTTTAAAGCCTTGTTCCTCAGAGTATGGCTCATAAATCAACTGCATCAAAATGTTTCTGAACCTCATCTCAAAAATATTACATTAAGACTTCTGCCATTAGGAGATGAAGAATCTGTTTTTTAATTCAAGAATCTGGGTGATTTTATATGCTGAAGCTTGAGAATCACTGCTCTAAAGCAAAATAGAATTTACACAAAATGTTTTATTCTGTTTTTGAGGTAGCAACAATAATTTAAATAATGACTAGTTTGTTTTTTTTTATATGGGCTGAAGAACTAGAGATCTGAATTTTTAGTGTTGATACATAATATTTGTATATTCAATCACGGTAATCCTATGGGGAAAACATAAAAACATGAATTACTTTTACTCACACAGCTGCAGGGTGAGAGAGGACATATGTCTGAAATATATGTGTGTGAGTATATGTGTTTGTGTGTGTCTTTACATTATGGCATAGGCCATGCCTAGGGAAGATATTGAATTGATCTCCATTGTTGCCCAAAGTCCCTGATCCAGATGTTTTTACAGGTGAGAGTTATCAAAGTTTCAAGGAATAGATAATCTTTGGCTTATGTGTTGTGTCAGAAAGGAAAAAAAAGAAGATATACAAATAATATTGTGTATCTAAGATAACTAGGACTTGAAAATTAGTTAAGAAAAAAATCAGGATCATTTCACTTATAAAATAGATGAAAAATCTTAAATAAGATATTAATTAATCAAATATAATCTAATCCCTAAAGTGTATTATGTTTAAACATTAGAAGAACCCTTTATTCCAGGAATACAAAAAAAGTTTTAACCTCAGAAATTCAGTGCATTAATGGACAAAGGAAGAAAAATTATGGATTATCTGAATAACTGTAGAAAAAGCATTTTAGATAGTTCAATACAGTGATAAAGTCAGAATACAGTAATCAACCCATAGCAGAGAAGTCAGGATGGAGCGCGTATAAATATATAAATTCATATAAAAATATATTGGATTTATTTATAAAATAATCTTTCAGCAGACAAGTATAACATTAACATTGTTAATTTTATAATGGCCACAGGCCTAAAACTTATAGCAAATATGTTTCTGTTAAGAAAAACTCTGCAATCCTAGCACTCTGGGATGCCAAGGAGGGTGGATTGCTTGAGCTCAGGAATTCAAGACCAGCCTGAGCAAGAGCAAGACTCTATCTCTAGTAAAAATAGAAAAAAATAAAAAGTAAACTAGCCGGGCATTGTGGATCGTGCCTGAAGTCCCAGGTACTTGGGAGGCTGAGACAAGAAGATTGCTTGAGCCCCAAGAGTTTGAGGTTGTGCACTATGATGCCAGGGCACTCTACCCAGGGTGACAAAGTGAGATGGGTATAGTGGATCCAAGGGGTGTAGAAAATAGCCTAAAAAAAAAAAAGAAAGCAAGAAAGAAAGAAAGAAAGAGGAAAGGAAATGGAAAGGGAAAGGGAAGGAAAGGAAAAAGAAAAACTCTGGATTTATCCCAATTAATAGCAGGTGCAAAATAAAGCTGACAGAGAGCTGGATATCCTGGCCAATTAATTATACAAGACAAGAAAAAATAAAGTTTTAGAAAAGAAGAGGTAAAATTCTGTTTTACTAGAAATATGATTATCTCCATTGAAAATTCAATTAAATTGAATTAACAAACTATTAGGAATATTAAGAGTTCAGCAAAGTTGATGGGTACAAAATTATCTAACAAAATCAATAATGTTTCTTTCTAGTAGCAATAATTAACCAGAGAGTACCATAAAAAATAAAATACGATTCACAATGCATTAGGAATTGCTGACCTATGGCCCACAATACATCTCTGGCCTGCTGAAGTTTTATCAGAACATAGCCATGTCCATCTGCTTATGTAAATATAAGCAAGCAGCAAAGAAAACCAAATGGAATAATGAACAAAGAAGATGAGCTAAATAGGTAACATGCAGAAAGGGAAGCCCTAAAGAATAACTAATGTGTAAGGAGATGGCCCAACTGCCTTAGTGATCAGAGAACTTTAATTTAAAATAGCAAAGAAATAACACGTCACAACAAGCAGAATGGCAAAATTTTATTTATTTCATTTTATTTTTATTTCAGAGTGATATAAGGTTACAAACAATAAAGTGACGTTGTGTTTGTCAGGCCAAGTCCAAGTTGGAGCCGAGTTCTTCACCCAGGGGGTGTGCTGTACAGTCTTACATTGCGCCCTTCAGGTGAGAGCTTAGCAATCTCCTTCCCTTCCCTGCTTTCCCCTCTCTCTCACCCCTGCTTGAATTTAATTATGAGGTTTTTTTTCTATGTGGGTGGAATAGTTGTTTTTCTATGGGTTTCATGTTAGTATTGAGTACATTAGATACTTTCTTTCCCGTTCTTGTGATACTTTACTAAGGAGAATGTTCTTCAACTCCATCCAGATTAATACAAAAGATGTAAAGTCACCATCTTTTTATGGCTGAATAGTATTCCATTATATACACATACTACAGTTTATTAATCCATTCATGTGATGATGGGCACCTGGGTTGATGATTCCACATCTTGGCAATTATGAATTGAACTGCAATAAACATTCTAGTGCAAAAGTCTTTATGGAAAAATGATTTTTTACCTTCTGGGTAGAAACCCTATAAGGGGATTGTGGGATAAAATGGAAGGTCTACTTTTAGCTCTTTGAGGATTCTCCATACTTCTTTCCATAGAGGCTGTATTAGTTTGTAATCTCACCAGCAGTATAAAAGTGTTCCTTTCTCTCCACAGCCATGCCAGCATCTGCAGCTTTGGGATTGTGTGATGTTGGCTAATCTCACTGGGGTTAAGTGATATCTTGTTGTGGTTTTTATTTGCATTTCTCTGATGATTAGGGATGATGAGCACTTTTTAATGTGTTGGCCATAATGGCAAAATGTTAAAATGTGAATAATACCAGGTGTTGGTGAGGACACAAGGAGAAAATTCATTGCTTGTGAGTTTGGGGAGGAGGTGGAGGAGGTGCTATAAATTGATACAGCCACTCTGGACAGCAACGTAGTGGCAACTGGTGAAGTAAAATATGTATCTATCCCACAATCTAGAGATTCTAATCTAATCTATTATCTTAAAGACTTCTTGCAAAGATCCATAAAGGAACAGCCCTGATTATTTGCTTTGGTGAGAAAGGGGAAAGGGAGGGGAGGGGAGGGGGGAGTATGGTGCATCTTAGCAGGGTACTGGGGAAACTTATTAAATGTAGAGTATCAATGTTTTTATATAGTGATCAAGAAAATGCCATGAAGGCTATCTGTAACAGTACGATCAAAACATTTCTGAATGTATATGAATCGTGCCCTATGATTGCACCAATGTACAGAATTAGGATTCAATAAAATTATAAAAAAAAAAA